>JACCIC010000211.1:455000-512500 GCA_018907035.1 Sycobia sp. Sy_11 | reverse complement strand
TTTTGCAATAATAATTAATGTTACTTAAAACATTAGTTCCTATAAGTAAATTTTTTATCATTTTTAGCTTGCAGGGACAAAATGATTGCAAATCCACTTACTATTTGTACCTCGCTAACATTGCTATTTTAGTATTTTTATGAACTACTTTCGTTAAAATAAGTAAAAGAAATATAGGACTAATAATAGGAATTTGAAGAAGAAAGGAAAAGATGAAAATTAAGGAAAAAGAAGAATATTAAAAAATTTAGGTTACATACATTAAAATAAAACTTTACACCTATACTCACAGAATTAATGAATGATTTGACATCTACAATTCATCATTTTGAAACAGGGATATTTCGGATTGTTTTGTTGAAAATTTAGTTAATTTGCAATTTATATCTTTGGTACAGTCATAATGTCTCTTTTAATTTCATGAACGTAATAAGAAAAATATTATTTAAAATATACGTAAATACTATGCCATAGATAATATTATAAATAACAAATAATATATAAAATTATATTATACATAACAAATTTATCCGTATTTACAAATTCTTTTCTTCATGCATTGCTAATGCTTATATAATATTTTAACTTCCAGCTGGCTAATGGATAAAATATTAACGAAGCCCAGCTTATTCCGCAAATAACTCTCAATATGTACGAATGCTTAATTCTGTTATACTAAATTTGATATATACAGGACCGAAGATAATTTAATTTCCCTGCATTTCTGATAATATAAAACATACCTTTGTATTCGTACTATATAAAAACAGGCCAGCATAGCAATTTTATCAAAAAAAAAAAAAAGGTCAGTCGAACGACGTTATTTACGCACGAACGTTCGCGAACCAAATTTAAAACAACGATCGAACTGCCAATTCTGCTCGAGAAGAAAAAAACGAAGAAAATTTAACTCGAAAAGTCCCTTAGCGTCTGCGAAATTCGGTCGAACGTCGCCTTCGATGTAAATCACTCGAGAAGCCGTAAAACTTTATTCGAGCTCATTTCGCGCCCGTTAACGTGGGCTCCGCGAAGAGGCCGAGATCGCTCGTTGCCACTATATTTATGCGATCGTCCACTCGCGCGCGATCGCGGTCGCCGCTTATATAAAACGTGTCGTTGCCCCGAAAATTCGCCCTCTTCTTTGCGAGAAAAGAAAAACAAAATCTCAACACATCAAACGCAATAATTCACTCGCGCGCAGCGTGGTTCACCTGGGTAACGTCCAAGAAAAAGTCACGACGCCCCGAAGAGTTTGGCAGGCAACCGAATAAATCGACAAATTTGGCAATTTCGTATAAATTACAAAAAGGTAAACTATCAATCGTGCTGTGCATATGTATATATATATATATATATATGATTGTGTGTGCGTGTGCGTGTGTGTGCTTCATGAGAATATATATAAATGCGCATGTACATGTTGTGAGACGCTAATACACTAGAACGAATAAAGGTTAAAGAAACATTGTTAAGTCCCACCCTGTCTATTTCCCTACACATTACAATACTACTCCGAATGACTCGCAACGCTAAGCCCATGCGTCGCGCCTCCGAAAGCCCCGCAAAGTCGAATACACTACCCTCGTAAGTCGCATTTAATTTTAATCGTCTCTCGGTAGACAATCGTTACCCACTGACCCCGCCATCCTGCCCCCCCTCCCCTATTACTCGCGAATGTAATCCACGCGGTTCCAACAGTGCGACACGTCCAATACGAGGCCCGAGCTAAATAAATCATTCCCGCGCGCAGCTTTCGGGCCCCTTCGTCTCTTTACCGTCGAACCCTGGGCGCGCGCGCGGAAAACGGAGAACGTTACTCTTCGCTTCCGTTGGCGAGCGTACAGATAGCCGCCGAAAGATCGGCGCGCGTCCCGTGAGCGTCGCCTCCTCCCCTCGCCCCAGAGTTAGAGTTTGTGGGCCGCGGATAAATTTGCCGGATTTGAAAAGAGACATTAGCGCGACAACAGAGGGGTATGAGAGAATGAGAGAGAGAGAGAGAGAGAGAGAGAGAGAGAGAGAGAGAGAGCGTGCTCTCGCGCATGTATCCTTCACGTGTGTTCTGCGTCGTAGTTCCCTTTGAAAAATCTTTCAGTTGTATTATTATACACCGCGCCCAATCATTAATTTTACAGGGTATCAGGACGTTGTGGGGTGCGCTCCCCTTCCCTTGGCCAATGCTCACTTTCTCTCTTTACCTCTCTCTCTCTCTCTCTCTCTCTCTCTCTCTGCTTTTTCTTTTATGGATTCATCCCCCAGTAGGAAAGAAACGAACCCCTCATTGGAAGGAGGGGATCAATTGGTGGAATCCATATCATATATATATATATATATATATATATATATATATATATATATATATATATATATATGAGGATACGCAGCTAAGGACCGTCCGTAATGGATATTTAGAGTTTGACACTTTTTATTCCCCCAAATTTATATAAATGACTGGGTGTATAGAGAAGACGTATGGATATATCGCCATTTTACCGCCAAAGACGCGCGCCATTCGATTCGGCCAAAAAAATCGCACACAATGTTCAATGTATTTATTCTATTGCATTGTCGATGATATTTGAAAACAAAAAAAAAAAAAATACTCCCTATTCCTAATAAAGCGCGGGCGCCGCTGCGCGTAAGTCGAGACAAAACGATTTCGAAGGCGAGCGTAAATTTTCCCTCTGCCCGCCTCACCGCCTCCCCCCCCGTCCATTATCCAACCCGCGGGGAAAATGATATTCCCATAAAGTATTATATTTTAAAGGAACGGGGATGGAGGGCATCGAAAATCGCGAGACCGCCAGCGATTCCTTCAAACGCTATATATATATATAAAAATGGGTTTCGATTACAAAATCGATGCCGCCCGCACCAACGCGCGCGCCCAGAGGATATATATATATATATATATATATATATATATATATATATATATTCAAACGAGAAGGAAGAGGGATATCGATTACGTCGTAACGAGCCGGCCGCGGGTCGTAGGACACGAACAATATACATTACATCTTATTATATTGCAATATTAGCAACTCCTTGGCGCGCGAGCGGCCGCGACGCGCTCGCGCGCATTGTCCTCCCGCCGCGCGGGCTCGTTCGCATATTCTCCGTTGCGGCAATAAAAAAAAAAAAAAAAAAAAAAAAAAAATATAAAAAAAAAATTACGATCCCGACGCGCAAAGATTTTACACCCCGGCGCGGGCTCGGGCGTCCGACGCGTTCCGGCTGCCCGCGTGTAATGGCATCATTATACGTATATCCCCGGGAAGATTTATCTGCGAGCCCGGGGAATTTTCAATTTTAATGAGAAATATTGTAAATTGATTAATAAATCAAGGGTGACCGGGGGAAGGGAGGGGGGGATAATGTGGGTGTTGTCCGGGAAAAGGATATATTCTATACACCCATACGAACCGACGCTTTTACTTTTAGCCGAAGGAAAAAGAAGGATAATGTCGTTGAGAGGTGAGGGAAAAAATATCCTTGCTTTTAAGGATCTTAACGTGTGTTTGTTTGTGTGTGGGCGTGTGTAGTCAGTGTGTACATTTATACGGGGTATTTCGTAATTGAATGGGTATTATTTATCGACGTGCACGTGTGATTAAGAAGCTAACGCGGACGCTGGTTTTCCAATTACAAATTTACACTAGTATCTTTATACACATATATATATGTATAAATGTATATATATATATATATATATATATATATATATATATATATATATACCCTCTGGCGCATTCCACTTAAAGAAGATTATCGATATGACATTGGTTGCGCGACATGGACCTCCCCTCCTTCCCGCGGATGAGGTGAGATGTGTAAATATATATATACGAAAAGTCTCTTGTTCTAGCGTTATCATCGGCATTTTTAGATTTTTCCGTAATGAAATCCGTAAAGCCGAAACTCTACCTGTTTTCATATCGGAAGATAACTTTTTTTATCACAGATTTTTTCCTTTTATAATGTGTACTGCAACGATTTGCTATAAGAACAAATAAAAAACAAATTTTACGATTAATCGTTTACAAAATTCTGATACTGATAACGCTCGTTGTGATGACAAGTGCGTGTTCATTATGTATATTTATATTTATCAGTTCTTACGTTTCAATTTTTATTTTTCTACATAATGTCAATGTGTAAACTAAATTATAGTAATTTCAGAATAAGAGAACAGAAGATAAGAATAATGCCTTCGACTAGACCTAAGCGACTGGGATGAAAAGAGTGTATGTGTCTAATTTGTAGAATTAAATGTGTATAATGTGTAAAGATGTGACTGTGCAGAGTGAGAAAATTGAATACAATATTACTCTTATTAATTTATTGTAATTTTAAGCGTAATTAAATAAATTTCTCTTTACGTTACTATTTTCTTTGTATATGGAATATTATAGATATTGCATTGTATTGCATTCTAGTGACGCTCTTTCTTTAAACTACGTATTTTATAAGACATGTATAAGGGAAGAAGTATATATAAGACATGTTTGTTAAAATATCAATATCAATGAATTTATTTACAATCAAAAATGATTATTAATAATTAGGAAAAGCAGTATCGCCCGAATTTACGAGTTGCGAGATTCTAAACATGTTAATATCTTAAATAAGGTTTTTTTTTCTTATAATATAAAATAAAATTTATAGTATATGTTTTCCCAAATATACTCTAATAAAATAGCAGCACAGTTTATGTATAATTATAGAACGACATAAATGTATGCAGCAATGTTGCAAGCTTTGTATTATTATTAGTTATGAAACTTAGAAGATCAATTTATTACAAATTGATATATATATATATATATATATATATATATATATATATATATAAATTTATACCCCGTTGGTATTAATTATAGCAATTAGCAAACATAACGATAGACATAATTAGCGCGAATGGATATCTAGATAGATCATGAATTTATTAATTATAATTAATTGATGTACAGATAGACAGAAAAATCTAATGAATTTGTCGAAAAAGCGATTCGATCGCGAAGGTGATGAATATGTGATGTTCAAATGTATGCGTTGAAGCTGCGCTGCACTTTGCCCCCCTCCCTTCGCTCTCCATCATGAAATTTCGTACAACAATGACGGGTATTTATTTAACAAAATTCCATTCCGACTCTCTCATTGATTTATCAAAATATCCATCGTGAACAACACACGCTGCCGCAGGATTCATCGAACAGCACAGCTAATAAAGTAGATATTCCCCTTTTCCCGTACAGCCCCTCTCGCACCCCTGAACGATTACGCGTCTAAAAAAAATCTTCCACCAATATATATATATATATTCGACACTTTCCAAATTGAATATACATATACAGCGGCTCGACACAAATAAACTTCGACAAGCCAGCGTGAGACGGCATATCATCATCATCATCACCATCATCAGGGATGCCACGCATTCGTCTCTCCTTCTCTCTCTCTCTCTCTCCCCTTTTCCCACCCAGTACGCCTGTGCGCCATATAATACACGTCGATGACGTTGCGACCACGGTAACACTCGCACGCGCGCGTCCCTCGACTTTTATTCTCTCTCTCTCTCTCTCTCTCTCTCTCTCGCTATGCGTATATATTTATACAAACGCCCGTATAATATCCGAACCGCTGGCGGGATTATCGCGAGGGCTTTCCCTTCGAAAGAGAAACCCGCGTGGCAACGCGCGGCAAGCGTGCGCGTATTATTATTTCAACGCTGCACCCGGGCGACGGAGACGCGTCGACGCGAACGTTTTCACGCGTCACGGAATAAAATCACATAAAAGGGCGAGGGAGGGGATTATTGTCCGCGAATCTGCAGAGTCATTTCGCGGGCGCTTTCTCTGAACCGCCTGGATATATATATATATATATATATATATATATATATATATATATATAACGATGAGTTTCGAGATTTTTTCTATTATTCTTTGTTTCTTGACTGTTGCGTGTGGGTATATTTCGCCTCCCCAGCACCCTAAATATAAGTTAATTTCGGAGGCTGTCTTCGTTGGCACATTTGATTCAATTTTAGTGCGTATATATATATATATTCTAAGAAACCTAAAACTTAAAGCAGGAGTATTAGTTTCAGAATATAAAATTGAAATCTATATTGTAATGTTTATACATAACGGAAAAAAATTGTTAAATTCAAATTAGCTCCACTTAGCCAATTGATTAAATCTTTTAATCTTATCTTTTAATTTAATCTTTTATTTTTATCGATCTTACTGTCCTCTTGATAAACTGTAATATAATTGTAAATGCAATCGGATTGCCCTTATTAATAATAACCCATCCCCAAAAAGAAATAAAGATAGAAAAACTAAAATAGAAAATAAAAATTAATTTTGTCAGTGAAGGACAGTCCGATGGTTCCCTTCGTCAAAATTTTTTCGCATCCACAGATTTCGATATTACGAAGCGCTCCCAGCTGCTCTTCAGGGAGTGAAATAAAATCTAAATCCAATAATGCAAACATATATATCTCCGCATTTCCCCTATCTTCTGATCCCCTTGTTGAAATTCCGTCAAAATACTGAAAAACGACGAATATTATCTAGTTTGCTCGACTCTAGCATTGCGCTTAAATTATTTGAATTATGAATATTTTCAAGACTCAGCCTCGTAAATTTTTGTTCTGAATAGAACGTTCCAAAATATCCAGACTTCTCAAATCAATATAATGCAGAAGTCTTAAGCAATGCTCATTTCTCGCGCCCCCCCCTTCTCATTGCTATTGCATAAACTGTATTAACGCTCATAAATTATTATTCTCCAATAAATAAATTTTATATATTGATCAGTTTTGATGCTTTTATGAATCCATTGATCTTAGATTGGTCTATGAATCTAAGAATCTATGAATCTTACATCGGCCAAACAAGAACACATTGTTTTGAATTATATTTACTTGTAAAAGGCCTTTAAAATTGAAACGAAACATTCTGTAATTTAATGCTATTACGTATATGCTGTTGTAAATATTATACGCTGATTCTAGTTGGCTTTATATCAGTCGTCATAAGTAGATTTTTGATTTCCATAAGTTTACAAAAAAGTTTGTTAAAAGGGAAATGTCATATCGGATACTTTTATCGTGTTCACTATGAAAGTTCGAAGCCGACATTTATACTAACGTAGACTTACAATTCTATCATAACCCTGCAACCATCCTAGAATACTTCGCTTTATTATCAATGGCTTTTTTTTAATGTAATTTTAAATTATTATGAAATTATTTATTTTTAATAAAAATAATCATATATATCTCTGTAATTACTTTTTACCTATCTTCATGAAATGTACTTTCTTATGCAAAAAGAAACTTATACCTTTATAAAGCAGAAGGTATTTGTAGTCAAATTGGAGAAATACGTTTGCATGGAAGGTTCAATAAATGTATAACAAGCTCTTGGTTAATTTTTATGAAACTAACTGCTCTCTTCTATATTTATCTTCTAAGAAGTACGGAAATGTTTTTGTATGAAATTTCTAAATGAATTTTAAAATGCCAAGCTTCTTAAACAGTGTACTTATTACATTTCAATTTTAACTCGAAGAATAGATTGTAATAGAATTCAATAAAATAACAGTAAAACATTTTCCGTAAAAGTAACGAAAAAATTAATATTTCCTTTAGTATTCACGATCGAGTGAGCTTAGTCGCGCTACCCGACTTATTTAATGCAGGAACGAAAAAGGAAAATTTCGCCCCAAGTTACTCTTAACAAAGATTTAATTTTTTCCAAGAAAAACAAAGAGCATTATTTAGTCGAATACACAGAAAGGATTTTAACCTGGAAATTCAGCGACGATAATTTTGGGCTAAAACAGAAAAACTTGTATTCAACTTCCTCCCGCTGCTCGGGCACGGGAAGTTTGCAAATTTTACGATAATGTCGGCGCAGAGAACCACTTACATACAGCCATACACGCGCACAGACTCGAACACGCAGACCCGCTTCTGCGCACGAATCGCTTATACGCGGAATAGTTTTTACCTCGTTCCAGTTACTTCTTCCGTTGACATTTATTTCTGTATATGTATGTGTGTATATATATATATATATATATATATATATATATATATATATATATATAAGACTGTCGGACTGAGCCGCCGCTCTTGGCTCTTTGAAGAAACAAGAGTTTATTCAGTTGTAGAATCCTTCGAACGATTCTGCGTCGAATATTTCATTTTTCATATATATATATATATATATATATATATATATATATATATATATATATAAGGCCATGACATCAGACCGAAGAATGAAGTATCTTTGTGTGAAATTATCATCGCCATTTTGCGCTCTAAGGTTGCACGCAGCAGTTCACGTTACATGTATACCAGTGTAGCAGGTTTCAGAAGCTTCTAATTCTATTGTTCTTATCGCTCCATTTGACTTGTTGTTTCTTATAGTAGTTGTAAAAATATATTGAAATTGTTCATTTACTAGCAATGAAAGGCTGAATCAATCGTGGTATATAGTTATTATTTTTTAAAGCTAGAAATGAATAAAAAATTTGTTCTTAATTTTAAGCTTGTACATTTCCGATCGCATCTATATGTTTATTTATATATTTATTTATATAGAACTGTGTACATTAAGTTAGAATAAAATTTTATAAGGTAGACATAATCTAATTTCAGTTAAAACGAAATAAAGAAAATTGCTTTAGGTCAGTTATTTCGTAAGTTTTGCGAGAATTCTACTTCTAATAATGCTGATTTATGTAGGTATTCCCAAGATTTCTAAGCTTACTCCATTAAATTTTGAAATTCCATCACAGGCTACATTGGCTTCTTTTCTATACATACCAATTTTTCAGAGTTAAAAAGCTTTATATACTTGTTTTACGAAAACTAAATGTTCATATTTCAGTTTATCGATTCGAATACCCGCGGTAATACCAAGAATATCACGAACTGTCGCACGTGTAATAAAGCATCTCAACTTTTCGCTAATGAACGAGTTTCTCGACAGTAATAGTCGCGTCTCGACGAGTCGTGGATTTCCTGGACGTTTACATTGTATATTTTGTCAGTGGCTACGATAGAGTCGAACCAAGGACGACTTGATACGAGCAGAATTTGCACGCAGATGTATGCAGACTTCTATGGGACACGGAACAATGACAAAAGACAGACTAAGTGCGCATAAGTTTGCGAGTGTCAGTTACAATTACGCTACGGGATTTCCCTGCACCCGTTTTTTTTTTAACTCACTCGATTATTAGCGCCAAAATCCGATGCAAAGGCGCTGCATGGGGTGAAGGTTAGACGCGAGGCGCTTGGGATGTACTAAGACGACGAGACAAATGACGAGGGGAGCAAAAATAAAAATTTTTTTGCACGAGCTTGCGTCTGGATTGCAAATACGAATACTAATTTATCCATCCTCGTAAATTGCAATTAAAATGGCACGAACTCTGATGATTATGAACTTCCATTGGATTTAATTTAGTTCTAATGTAATTTAAAATTATTCCTGGATCGATCTCAAATTAAATTAACTTACAATTTCAAAAATTTTTTAGTTTCTAAATTTTACGTCAAGTGCTTCTTATACCGGATTATTATTTAGAACGAAACGCAGCAACATTAGGAATGCTTTTATATATCTTTGCATTTCGAGATATCTGAATTTTTCAGAATTTGAAGTGTTATTGCATATAGGATTGCTGAAGTAACATATAATTTCATCGAAAAGAGTAATTTTTGATTTTTCAAAACAGCGATTAACTCATTGGCTTATCTTCATCTTTTGGCTCCAGCCGAAAGTACACGGAACGGAATCTAATTTACCCTTACAGACGCGCTCTTCATACCGGGCCGTTCGTTACGAAGGTAACGCGAATTTCCTCGTCGATGTATATACATATATATATATATATATATATATATATATATATATATATATATATGTATATATATACCTATACATGTGGATGAAGGCGCCGCAGCGAATGGGGGTTAAGTATCAATGCGCCAATCTCTAATTCCGCGACTGTTTGCGCTTTGATTAAGGAGGACAACTAAATCAAGACACGGAGCGCGGCGCACGAGAATCGAGATAAAGCTGCCGCCTCTGATCAACGCGCCTCCCCCTACCCCCTCGGCCGCCGCCCGCCCCTCGACCTTATATTGACTCGTATTCCGAGCTCTCCCTCCCCCCCTCGCGCCCCCTGCGCCGTGCCTCTGCGCCGCTCCTTGATTAGCCAGTAGAAGAGCCATTCGAATAATTTTCCGCGCGGGCTATTGTTAAACTTTGAATTCTCGTGCTCTGCCCCGGCCAAATGAGGAATTAAAGACGCGAAGCGCGAGAGTGGGTAATTAGGATGTATATAGTCGTTGAGCGATGCCGCGCTCGAACCTATAGAGCCGAAAGTGGATAATAAATTTACGTGGAGTACGTGATTATTTTTTTTCTGCATATCTTATTGATAAGTAAAACATTATTGAATGAGGACTGAAAATTTCAAGATAAACGAGAGGTTTTTATTTCGATTTTCTAGCAATCGTAAGGTTGCTGTAAAAAAATACCATGTTTCCATTTTGAACGTCTCATTTCTGCTTAGATAAGTCGAACGACTAGTTTTAAACAAGACTATAATATTTATCCCCTTTTTTAATCAACAATTCAATAGATACTACATTTACTTTCAGATACTATCGTCCGAACTACGAAACCGATTAAGCGTGGTTTTTTTACACATATATAATTATAGCTACTTATGATATTCAGAACCGAAGTTAAATCGACGTTCCATCGTGCCTGTTTCCATTATCTTACAACGGAGAATGATTTTTTCGAATTTCGACACCAAGATCGAGCGGAGCAAACAGGAGGGGCTGAAGAGGGTAGGTAAGTAGAATCGACAGAGCTAATGGGATTTAGGAAATTTTGACTGTGCATACGCTTCCATAAACTTCGGGCGAATCGCGCCAGCTTCTGTACAACTTGCTTTCTGCGGCACTTATTCTACGAAGAGTTAAACGTTCCCGAAAATTCGACGAGATTTCCACCAGACGCTCCGATCATTTTCCTCCCCTTCTCGCGAGCGCCAAGTACGTATGGGCGCGCGGGTCGGGGTGCGGCGTAAAAGCGCGCGCCTCGAAAAGGTGCATATTGTAAAATTACACGAGAAGGTGGGCATCGAACGAAAAGTGAGGTAGAATTTTCAGCGCTGAAACTGAACTGCAAGAACGGTAGAGGCGTTTAAAGGAGTTCAATTTCGTTTTCTTGGATTTTCGAAGAAATCGCGCTTTATCGCGCTCGACAAAATTCAATTTGCAAATGCCCAAAGTTTCTCTCGCGCTTTTCCCTAATTTTCTCGGTCGGCCCGTATTGTTCGAGTTTTAGTGTATAAACTTACGCATTATCGAGTAACTATCGATGCGAATCAATTAAATTCTTTATTAAATAATTTCACGCGTGCATGTAGGACGCGTACAAAACAAGAAAAAATTCGCGCAGTAAATTAAGGGGAGAAAAAGCTGTACGAAATTCTAAGAAAGCTAAGTCCTTGGTGAAGAGCGTGGAAGATATAAGGAAGCCGGCTAGAGAGAAAGAGAGAGAGAGAGAGAGAGAGAGGGAGGGGGGAAGCAGAGAGGAAGGATGAAATATATAGAGGAGCAAGATCTAAATTTAATATGGCGAAGGAAATGTAGGTCGACGCGAGAGTGTAGCGGACGATGTATGGCACTAGTCCTCCCTCCCTCTCTCCCTCGCCCCCCCCCGCCCATATCTCACGGTCTTTCTCTTCTCCGCTCTCTTACCCTTACGCACGCAACGGGATTTTTCCTCTCGAAGTTGCTATTCAGAAAAAGAACGGGCGGCGGGCGAGGCGCGCCACTACGCGAACCGTATGACTGCGCATCTTCCCGTGAATGCGCCTCTCCCACCCTCATTCTCTCTCTCTCCCTGCGCATCTTTCCACCCATCTCCGTCCGCCTCTGTCTACTAGAGGGAAAACATCAGTGAGAGATGCTGCTCCGAGCTGTTGTGACCCATCCCTCTTGCCTCCCTCGTCCTCCAGCCCCGGTCTGCATCGCGCTTTCTCTCAGCCCGGGTAAGTATTCCCGGGAAGGAGCGGCGACACGGGCTCCGTTCCCGGGGCACTTTTTAATGACAGCCGCGCGGGGGGTGAAAGAATGCGAAAACTGACCGGTGCATTTTGGGTATTATTTTCCCTTTACATCTTCCCGTGCCTCTTCTCTCTCTCTCTCTCTCTCTCTCTCTCTCTCGCTCTCTCTCCATCTTTTCTTCGATCATCGGGCCATCTGTTTTCCCCCGGCTTGATTGTCCGCTGGGAGTCCAGCAAAGACGAGAGCCTTCGATATCGGCTTATTTCAGCTCTCTCCGCGCTCATTTCTTTTTCGCGAAAGGGGATGGCTGATGGGGGCGGGGGGGGGGGGAGGAGAGTGGCGAAAAAATACTTGGAATGCCCCCGCAACCCGCCTTTTCTTTTTATTTTTCCTCGGTGCCCCGGGCTCTTTTGTGCCACCCTCCCCCACCCTCGACTCCCTCACCCGATCCCGGAAAAATGCTGCCTCGTTAAAGTAACGCAGACGCGCGGTGATGCTTTACATTCCGGATTTTTGGCCCGTGCTTTTTTTATCCTCCTCCTGTGGCTTTAGGTCGAACAACTCTCACGTTTTTTTCCTCTTTTTGTTCTCATTTTCTTTCTCTCTCCATCTCCCTTCGTTTTTTCTAATGGCAGAAAAGGGAGGAAAATGAGCATCGCTGCCTCTCGTTTTATTTTGAACGTCGCGATACTTTGTTCATTTTATTCTTTCACCCAGAATCTGCCGGGAGTATCTGGGGTTTTTTTCTTTATACTATTTTTTTTCTCGATTGAGCGAGCCATGACCAAGCTATATGATAATTGTCGGTTAAGCAAAATTTAAGCAAGACAGAATAAGGAAAAGTACAAAAGGATCCTCCTGGAACAGCTGTTCGACTTAAAATATTGTTTATCGCGATAATGAGAAATGTTTCGCAATAGGATGAGTTTCAAACTATATGTTGCATTCTATAGACATTACCTTTAATTTATTTTTAATTTATTATAAAGTCGTTGAAGAAATTTTTTGTTTTTGTATTTATTGAAACGAAACTTTTTCAACAATGCTCGAGATAGACAATATTCAATTTTATTCGTATCAAAAAGAAATTTTCAAGAATAAAAGAATTTCCGAGGATAACTATATCTATACGCTTCCAGTTGCGAATTTCTTCGGTATATTGAATATTTTTTCGCTCTCACAAATTTTTCTCCATTATTACTTTTGCAAACTCCAAATCTCTTCATTCTGCAATGTACGTTCGAGTAATATCGCGTGTAAATCGATGGCAATCAGCCGTTCTTATCGAATCAAAGCCGCCCGTTAACATTGACGGCGCCTTTAGAACGGTTTAAAATTTTCATCATTAATCCGTCTTCCCCTCTAATAAAATCAATTGCACGGAATTCGGCTCGCTAATTCGACGGTTAAGCTAAGAAGCATGCACTCCGGTTTAGTCAGTGCCAATTACGCCGTGGTTCGCCATCGGCGCTTTACTTGCCGGCATGTACGTATATATATATATATATATATATATATATATATATATATATATATATATGTATATATATGTGGTAATAACCATTTTCGTAGATTCGATGGAGCATCTAAGCTCATACGTCGCGAATATCGCCGAAGCTAAACCAACATAGTGTTTAGCCTTGTATCGTGGATGCAACATTTAGTCTTGTCCACGCATTGTTCGGGATAAATGATAAAATGTCGATTTTTTCCAAATTTTTTTAATTTCCAAAGTTTTTTATTTGCCTGTTGCACATTTTTGTGTGATGAATTTTGGGGCACCAACAAAAATAAAAAATAAAAATCAATTATTTCCGGATACAGGTGGGAAATAAAGAAATTCATTTAGTTAAGGATTAAAGGAAGAAAAGTGGAATTTTGTGATTATGTGAATCAATGATATGAAGTATAAGTTTTAAATACTTCAGTCATGAGTTAAGCATACAATTTATATCAGCAATTTAACAGAATCTAATAAATGCCTTATTACCCTTGATTGCAAATATCTTGTTAAAATTATTCGGACATTAAAAATTATATAGATTACTTACGAAAAGCCACTTATTTATTTATTCTAACGAGTATTCTTAATGAAAATTTATATCTGGTTTTAGGGACGACGGTAAATATTGATCGTACCAACGAGGACATTAAAAAAAAACATCGTGCGCACGGCTTCTTCAGATGTAAATTGAATGCTGTTTTTATGTCTAAGTATATATAAGATATTCATTTCGAGTTTGTAGAATAAAGTGTCAGTATTGCATGAAAAAAAATTGGAAAGTTTACATGATTTCTAAATTACAATCGTTTCTATTGTATATTAGAATTTATCTCCACATATAAAATATCAAATATAGTCAATGTCAGTTAAAAGAGTGTGTACAAAGTATTTACTTAGTTAATATTTAAAATATATATGCTGGGCAAAATAAAAAAAAAATTATAAAAGTTTTCATTTGCCTTTTTTCCTTGATAAATAATTTCATTGGTCAATTTTAAATGTTCTCCTAAAAAATCTCTTACGTTTGTGAATTATTATATAAGCTTAAGTTCTTGAAATTGTTTATCAATCGCATCTACACAGCTGAATTAACGTTTATAGCCGAATTGAACAATTATTTGATGCAATTATTTACAATATTGATATGCGTACTGATATTATAAAAAATTAGCAAATTACATTTGTTTCAAGGGTGTGGTTTGAGGTCAGGCCAAGATCAAACCCAGACCCAGAATCTAACTTTTACCTACTGAAGACTTAAACCAAATACGCCAAAAGCTTGTCCCGGCTTGGTTCGATAAGACCAAATACTAAAATTTACAAAATGACAAAAAAAACTTATTATTATTATTATTCACCTTCAATTTACAATTTAATCGCTCTGTATTTTTCTTCAACATTATTTATTGTTCATCTGACCAAATAAAGTATTACCGTATATTTATTACATGGAAAACATTATAGATTATTAAGCTCTACATATGAATTTTCAATCGAATCCAGTTGAAAAATAAAGCGTAAAATTTTCAAGCTCGCGAAAAGGTCAAAGATAAGCAAAATATTGATTAAAAATACTATTTGTGCTCTTGTATTTTGAAATTGATTAAATTATTGTCCTACTTGACTATTAGACGTAGTTGTCGCACTTGCGCCGAGTGAATTACCCGTTGCGTTAAAGCTAAAACTCGGTTTTTTTTCGCCGATTTCAATGGCCACTCCCTTCCTTCTACCGCAATTTTTTTACCAACCCATAATTCATCCAATAGCGCGCTCTCCCACCCCCTCTCTTGTACATATACGTATGTGCGCGTGTATTTACGTTAACATTAACGCCGGACATTTTAAAATGTCATCGAGAGATAATATCAGAGCTCGCGGGTGTGCCTTCCCGTGTGTGTATGTGTTTGTGTGTATAGGTCCTTGCACGTACGTATGCGCACGACTAGTGCAGTGTGGCCGGCAACACGACCGCGTGCGTGCGTTGCGTTGGCCGGCGAACCCAGTTTTAAAGGGAACGAGGTCGCGGAATCCCCTCGAGCGCCGTTTTTTATTCCCGTGCGCTGAATGACGAGGGGCGGGGTTGGGGGGGGGGAAGGATATATTTTGCAGTAGCCGGGCTATATACACACGGATGTCGTCGATGATCCAGATTATAATCCAACGCTCTTTGACGTGTTTTTTTTTTTTTTTGTTAGCCCCCGTTTATTTACGGTTTTCGGGAAGTGCCGCGCGATAAAAAAGAAGAAATGAATGAATGTTCGTGGATATTGGGCTTTGAATGACGCTAGATCGGTATAAATGGGTAATGATTGTGCATTTGGTCTGTGCCGATAAATGTTATTTTCATTTCGTTCAACTAGATCAAATTTCTCATCCCGTCATGCATACTATGATGACGTAACTTAAAATCGAAAAATTCAGAATTTCTGCGCTAGGTTGAACGTCAATCATCATTCGCTAATGAGTGATAGTCGGATAAACTGAAGTAAGGCAGTAACGGAACAGTATGATCGATTGACTTACGTACAAGGAAGTTTGTCTAGACCGTTCGTCTTAAGAAGAATTCAAGCAAGTAATGTATGCGAAAAGTGTGTTAAATAGCAGCGGAAAATGTCACTTCGCAAACGTTACATGTTCACTCCTCAGGGGGATGAATCTTCTATGAAATAATTCTTTTTAAAGGCTTGTTTTTCTTCAAATAGGCTAGAAATGACTATTCAGAGGCCGAAACCGCTATAAAACATTTTTTTCCCAACGCTCCAAATCACATTGGACCGATAAAAAATCGAACATCGAACGTATCTCTTACTCGCTGGATAAATTCCGCATCATGTCTAATTTTGCGCGAAGTTCGATGCGGAAAGTTGGGAGTGCTCCCTTGCTCGCGGATGAATTATAGCGAATTGTGCATTGATGTTCGTCTGGTTGACTGTCTATTAATGTTCGTCTAGTCGAGTCCGCCTCGTCCCATAATTTAAAGGAAGAACGTAGCGCTACTAATTTCTTCCGCACCGTAAGGGTCGGCGACAAGCCGCCGTAGCAGCTCAAATCTAATCTGCATCGGGGACACGTGCAGTTGCACAGCTGCTGTGGATAGACGTTGGAAAACTCGTTCCCGCGTTTTTTGGGAATGTCCAGTGAGGATGGCCACGGGGACTTTAATTTCAGAAAAAGAATAACCGAGCTGAAAAATCGTGGCATGCGATGAACAACGACTCTCGCGATATCGGCTGAAGGGCTGGAGATTCGAACCAGGTTCAGTTCTGATGATGCAGTAAAAGCGAAGGCACTGCTCTAGCACCAGTTACGAGACTTATACTAACCCATTACATTATTATTATTATTATTATTATTATTATTATTATTATTATTAATAAACCTATTATTTACCATTTGTAATTATTAACTACATATATATATATATATATATATATATATATATATATATATATATATATATATATTGTATATATATCCAAAGTGAAAGTGATTTTTCAGAAAAAATCTCTATTAGAGGATTTTGAAAATTTTAGTGTGGGGTTGCTTAAGAGGGTACACTACTCTTTAAATATTTTCACTGTTAACAATGATGTATTCAAAAATAAACAGGGGCAATTATGGTTAAATGTCGGCAGTTGTATTTCGCCCCTCAAGTATGGTTCGAGCTCATTTTGTAATAACTGCGGTTCCATTTCAGAGTACAAAATCAAATTTAAGTCACTTGATACAAAATAAAGACTTTGCTTAAATAGCCTAGAATACTCGAAATTTATTTAGCCATTATCGTTCCGAGGTATAGTGCCAACTAAAATTCACCCTTAAATCTGAAATTGTAGCAGTATATTAAAAATTGCTTTCTTCAGTCACGAATAAACGGGTATATATATATATATATATATATATATATATATATATATATATATATATATATATATTGGATAATTTTTTAATATAAAAAAATTTGGTCGATTTCATGTATGAAATTGTATATTTTAATTTGAAAATAATGTAATCATATATCAAATACATTAAATTAATAGATTCTGACAATGAGACACTCTCCAATCTTGTTGAAAGCAAATATCTGCTGTAGATCGCGAATAATCAAAGTCGCCCTTTGCAGACTTGATCTTCTCTTTGGGCTATAAAGTAATCCCCGAAATTTATCTATTTTCCCGCCATTACAGTAGCCGGTGTAACCCCTTAATTATTCAACCGTAAACGATGAGCGCCGCAATTAATTTTGCGCCCTAAAAACCCTTGCCCCTCATTTTTTATTTCGAACTCGAGGCCGCGTAAACGTGTTATATATATATATATATATATATATATATATATATATATATATATATATAAAAGACGCGGCATTGAGTAAAGCCCTAAAAAAGGCCATCCGCCCGAGGCGCGCAAGCACCTCATTATCGGCCGCGGGGCGTGGAGTGAGAAAAATAAAAAGATATAAAAAAAAAGTGCGAAGAAATTTTATAGTGCCCCCTCCTTGCCCACTGCGCGCGGAACCTTCGTCCGTGGCGATCTTAACGACCGTTCGCCCGCCCCCCCCCGCCTTTCCTGCCCCGATGCCGCAAAAAAATGGACGTACGCGTGCGCGCGCGACAGAGAACGATCCCGGAAACTGCGAAGGGAAGAGGGGATTATTTTAGTTCGCTGAACGAACGACCGATACGACCACGTATGTAATCAGTCCTCTATACGTATGGGTCTATATATATATATATATATATATATATATATATATATATATATGCATATATTACTTTATACCACCCATACACACATATGTACAGGCGCGCATTTACGACGAAGCCTATTATAAAAAGCGCGTCGTCTCGCGGCCCTCTCGCGCGATACTCGTTCGCGGCGACGGCGCGAGTTACGAAGAACGCGGTCTACGGGAGTAGAGGTAAATTCGCGAATCACCTGGTGGACGGAAAGCACGCGGTAAATTGGACCGCAAGGCGGATCTCGGCGAGGCTAAGGGAGGGGGGGAGGAGGAGTCCCCGCGTAAAAAAAAACGAGTCGTTTTACAACGATCGCCAGCGGCCGGATCTCGAGCTGGGGCGGCCGGGCGGCGGAGCTCTCTCGCTCTCTCTCTCTCTCTCTCTCTCTCTCTCCGGATCACCGCGCCGCCGCGTTCGCAAAATTTGCAATCTGCCCTTTCCCCCATACGCGCCTCGTTTTTCACAGGGGAGCAAAGGTATCGCGCGCTCGGCTGTTCTCACGGACGATTCTACACCTTCCCCCACCTCCGCCGTCCACGACAGCTTTGTCGCTCTCCGTATTTCCATTCGAATGTCACTCGCCGATCGGGGCAGAGCCAGTGGGCTCTCGTCTCAAGGTCTACGTTTGTCTCTGTTTCGGCTGTTCGTGCGGCAGATCGGTGCGGCATTGTGGCATTTTAATGGGACTACAGTATGGGCATGGAATAGACGACGGCGCTCGGTGCGCAAGCACAGGTTGCCCGGGAACGAGGGCGTACGCGTTATACGCTTTACGTTTTACTGCGATTCGGTAATAGCGTGAAAGGGCGTGCGCACGTGCCCCCCCCCCCCAACGGTGCAGAGCGTGAGCTCGCCAAGCGCGACTTCATTCGGAGACCAATCTCCATTGCAAGACAATTATATTACGCGATTGTACGTGTACGGCCTCCTTATTGCCCGCACGCCCGTGAGCCGTAAAGAGAGTATGCCCATGCTGAATCACAGGTTTTTTTTTTAATCAAATTTATATTGAATTGAATTCTCGAATTTTAAATTAGATAATGCTCGTACATAATAGGGAATCCGATGAAAAATATTCCATTAAACTGTTAGGCATTGGCACAGAAATAGCGCGTAACTGAATTAATCCATCTATGTAGTCGATATAGTCCATCTACTTATAATAGGTATAAGTTACTTTCATAAATTCAATAATCTATAAATGACATACTTGTTGTAGTAGACAGAATCCTACATACATTTCACACTATCATTAACATGTGCCTATACTGAATCACGAAATATGCAATATTCTTTTATATATATATATAAAAGAAGCTTTATCGTATTATAAGTATTAACTATACTGTCATTTTTTTCACCCTAGTCTCTTTATTTATGAATTATATGATTGATCGGATATACGTATCTTCCGTGTGCCTCATCCACGTACAGAGACTAATTTACAGGGATATATTAAATGGATTAATCCATGTACACGATATTGGAAAACTCGATGAATCTATTGAACGAACAAAAGGAATTGACCGTAAAAATCAAGTTGAATAAATTTCATTTGAAATATAGAACCAAAAATGTAGACATTCTTCTAATTGAGAGCGAATTCTCCATATATTAATTTTTACATTCAGTTCCTTCTGACTATAAACATTTATGTACGGACTAACAGACTTACTAATAGCTTACTAATCTGTATTATCTTTGCGATATCCATAATATCATCGAACCGATCACATTATCAGTAGTTTTCTTCCAGCTTATTAGCTTCTCGAAGACAATCACATAAACAATGTTAGATAGAAAGTTTATTGTTTCCTATATATATATATATATATATATATATATATATATATATATATATATATATACATATATATTTATCGTTATAGCGTAAAGATTTTCTAAATAATTTATCCGCATAGGCAAATAAAGCCTGTCGATCTGTATATCTATATCAATATACCGGACAGCCCGTCGCGATCCAACTGCGACGCGTTCCCGCGCGAAGACGCCACGGCGCGTCGCGCTAACAGGTGCCCGTCGCGCCGCCCCGTCGATCGGCAAGGCGACCGTCCGCTGCCCGACTCCAGGCAGCAGCCCGTCTCCCCTCTCGGGATCCCTCTGGCGCGCATTATTAACCGAACGCGCGCGGCAAAATCCATATATATATATATATATATATATATATATATATATATATATATATATACACTATAGATACATGTGCACGTAGAATGTGGCGGCAGTGGCGCGGTCTTCACCCACTCTCCCCGGCCCCTCAAGGAACGGGTCAGGAGCGCGCCTGCGCGAATACACTTATTCGGCTCGCGGAGCCGCCCGCTCGAGGCAACCTGAACAAAGATTTACGATCCCGTGCCCTCTTCTCTGGCTCCCACTCTCTCTCTCTCTCTCTCTCTCTCTCTCTCTCTCTCTCTCTCTCTCTCTGTCTCACCATCTCTCTGCCCTGACCTCCTCTCCTTTAGCTATCCGTACGCGACTCTTAGGTATATATATATATATATATACATATAATGTTCGAGTATCTCTTTCTCTCTCTCTCTCTCTCTCTCTCTCTCTATCCCTTGCTCTACTGTCTATTCCTCTCCTTCTTTCACTCTCACTACTCCACATCCGTCCACGCTGGCTCCATTCTGTATTTCTCCCGTAGTGCGTGTTTTCCTCCCATTCGCCCGCGCACGAGACTTGCCCTCTTCTATTTTTCCGTTTTCTGCCCCAACCCCCGCCCCCCGCCCCACGGTGGATATTCTGCCTCCTTCTGCCACCCCACCCCCTCCCCCATCACGGAGCCCCGCACAGTCCGACCGCTACACGCGCGTTAGCGTTTCTCTTTATTTTTTTATAAACACACGCACAGCGCGCTTATAGGCACGCGTATGTACGCGCGTATGCCGCCTGAGCCAGACAAGGGCTCGGCCCGGGTCGTACTTATATCTATGTACACGCGTACCTGCGCGCCTTTCCTGCCCGAAGCTCCGCGCGCTTATTGCCTTTCTTTTTCTTCGGTACATTTCGCGTTTGCTAGATTACTTTCTTCCTCCTCCCTCGCCCCCTAGAACGTTTCGTTCCCGCCCGAATTATCGTTCGGTTTACCCGCAGGTTTTGCGTCCTTTCCCCGAGGCATTGCGCTTACGCCCGCCCGATCTTATTAATATTTCAGGCAAAAGAAGAGGTGCATTAATTTACTGTGTCAACAAGACGGCGTGGCAATTTTTCAAGTCCTTCAAGATGATCCTCCTCTCGGATTACTCTGCACTGTCTATATTTTTATCAAAATTTCTAAACTACATTTTTCTAAAAGTTCCTTGTAAAATTCTACTATTGAAATAAACGTTGCGTTAGTCTTAATCGAATATGTAATAGGTCATAATGCAAGGCGATCGCCTTTTATGAAAATTAACGAAGCCAATTCATGTAGTAGATGATTTTGATGAAAAACCATTGAAATCTGATACTCCTTTAGTAATATTCTTCATCGTTCTCCAGATTATAACGTTTGCTTGTTGCATTTATATTTTTTGATAAAATAACCTCATAAAATACAATTTACCAATTCTATAAGATTCCAAATATAAACAGAAAATCGCCGGCTTTCTTGTCAATCAACAATTGTATGCTTAACATAATTTTCAACTGGTTTAATTTCGAAATAAAGCCCAGCTTCTACGTATAGAACAATTTTCATCCATTTCCCACTCGGCACAAGGAGATAAATTCATTATTCAAGTCTCGAAAGTTCTTGACGACTTGAAGATCCAGGACCCAATATTATGATGAAATATTGTATTGTCATTAGAGACGACAGTCTACATCAATTTTCGCTTGTCTGCGACAACTGGGTCAATTTATTTCCCAATATTTATAATAGAGTCTAAAAATACGCGAAAATATAATATAAATGTATATAATATAAATCTCTATAATACAATATGATAAGATATACTATGAAAATATACACACAGATGAATCCGTTAAAAATTAAATCTACCTCAATAATTCGGGTATTTATCGTAATTAAGAGGACACACTGCCTTTAAGTCACGAAATAAAATAGAAAGTATTTGAAATAAATTATAAATATGGTATATAAAACTTATTTTTTCTACAATAAATAGAAATTACGACCTACTATATAATTAGAGGGGTCTACGACATTTAAATCTACACGATTTTTTGACCAGAAGATTGCAATAAAACGAATAAATCAAATAAGTTCAAATTTAAGGAGATTATTGTTCAGTATATTTATCGTGATTTTAACAAAGAGAATTGTATTTTAAGTGAATAGAAAGAAAAATAAAAGAATATAAATGCGTGCAAAATCATTCATAATTACTATAAAATCCGTAGTATTTCTAAAACTTTTTCTAAATATTCAGTTTGACATTCTTCTGTCGATACCATTGCGAATGTATTTAACAATAAGATCTTCAAGCTTAAGCTGATTTCATTTATTGATTTCTCAAGAAACTTACGACCTGTGAATTTAGACTCTGCACGTACTTCGTACTATAACTTCATGCCATTGATATTTCAATCAGTTTTACATCTCTCGAATTACAGGTCAGAATTTGACTTATTGTAAAAAATATATATTTGATACAGAGTATTTAAAATATATTTCAAAGACTTTTTTTTATATTATAATTCAAAGGTTTATATCTCAATTTGACGAGAAAACTATAATATATTAGCGCTCGATTTGTATACATACGTAGAAGTCATTCTAAATATCAAACCAATTAATAAGAGAACAGCATGAAATATATCCTCTAAAATCACTGGAAATATTTTCGAAGCAAATAACTACTCAGCCAAACAAGTTCAATGGTTTCCTTTATCTAGCCTACTTGATTCGATATATATATATATATATATATATATATATATATATATATATATATGTATGTATGTATGTATGTATGTATGTATGTATATACAAAAAAGTCGGTCAGCCTTCGGCTTATAATAGACACGTGGAGTGCCAGACGAAAAGCCCCGCGGAACATTACCCGCGCGTGTTCCATGATCAAGAGCCGCTCGGTCAGGTGCGCGCCCCGTGATTCAACATTCGATGATAATGCGCGGCTTGGTTACAGTTACGCGTAGGCTCGAAGCAATTGGGGATGCAATTGATTAGGGACTGGGCGATTTTCACCGATCGGCCCGGCAATTAATGGGATGCGTCGATTATTACAATATCGACATTGTTGGCAATATATATATATATATATATATATATATATATATATATATATATATATATATATATGATTTTAATTATTTCCACAAAATTTCTGAAATGTCGAATTATGAGCGAAGTCTTAAGCGGTTAAATTGTAAAACGTCGTTGGAGGATGTAAAGCTTAAGCGATAACAAATCAAAAATAAGATTCTGAAATAGATTAATTTAATCTTAGCCTATCGATATATATATCAACGTACTGTATGATAAATTTTCACGTGGAATTGGTGAAGGAGCATTCTCTTTGTATCTGCAAACGGTTAAAATTTTCGTTGATTTTCTCGAAAATGTACTACACGAGTGCAATTTTAATTTTTATCTGCTATTCTATTCGCCTGGCTCAGTCTTTTCATCCCGAAAAATTCATGGATGATAATTTACTTTCTTTGTTTTTTCAAATTTTTGTTTTTTTATTATTCATTCGACTAGATTTACCTTTTAACTATGTACTCGATAAAGGAAATTAAAGCAATAGACAATAATTGAAAAGATATGCATCAACATATATATAATATAATAACTTTTTATAAAATTGATCCATATTTTTTAATGATTTATTAAATTGTTACACATAAATTTTCATTTAACAACGAATAAATTTGTTGTTCAGGATATGTATAAATATAAATTTTTTTTTGAAAATGTATGCGTATATTCATTTTTTAAAAAATTTTTAAATTGCTAAAAATATAATTTCAATTGCTTGTTGCAAATATATTCATATTACTCCAATTTTATTTTTAATACTTTCTTATATTTAGTTAAGTTGCACTCTGAATAAGAACTTCATTTCTAACAATTAATAATCTAACTGTAAAGAATTGATCAAAATAAACAGAATTTCTCCAATAAAATACAAGCATAAGATGAGGTTTATGATTTAATAATATTTCAGACGATATTCAATTAATTTTATCGATAAAATATTGCTGTCTTCCAGGGGGGGGAGTAGGATTGTAATAACGTTTACATCTATAATTCAGCGTAGCCCAATATAGTCAAGAAAATAATAAAGAAACCAGCATAAACACTTCACATACTATTTCTTCACAATGGGATTAGTTATTTGATTAATGAAATTTTCTTAAAAATTAATATTTATTGCGATCTTGAGTTCCTTATTAAGAATTTTCTACAAATATATACGTAGAAAGCATTTTCATATTGAAAAGTTCCTGAAAATTTCTTAGTATATATCGTTTATAAAAAGTATGAATATATTGTATAAGTGACAATTATGCAATATGTTCCTAACACATTACACTCATACTTTTCAAGCAACAGAAAATGATAAATCCAAATAAATATGAAGAATAAAATGAAGAAACCATGTTACAATAGGCAGAAATGCTATAAATACAGTGAAAATTGCAAGTAAAGTGATTAATATAAATTAATTGAACGTCAAGGTGAATAGGTCTTAACCACGTGTGAATATTAAGCCCTATAAGAGTTTTGCACTTACGCATTGTATGACAATCGTCAACGATTCGGGGCCATCGATATTCAATAGCATGAAAATAATATGATGGAAAATACACTGTGCCACAATGGAGTTTTTTACATACGAAGTTCAAGGGATGAAGTAATATCATCAGCAAATTCTCAACCATAAATTTGAATCAAATCATACGTGGAGCATACGCTAGCAAAGGAAAACACTTCCCCTGGCATTTATTTCAATCACAATAAGTAACAAGTCTCCCTTCCCCGCTTTGCACGTTTTATATACGAGTGAGACGGCAGAGAGACCGAATGATTCGATATGTACCGCGATGGCTACGCTCTCCCCCCCCCCTCCCCCCGATTGCCGCAAAAGTGATTTACAGGAGCCCCGTGGACGGCGGGTCTTACGTCCCCTCCCCCCGTCGCCGGCCATTTCTCAATTCCTCCGGCCGTCTCTCTCTCTCTCTCTCTATCTCTCTCCCTCGGCACCTGCGGGACAACAGGCTTTTCCTCTCAGTGTCGGTTCACCGAACTCGGACTTCTGTGCGCGTGCATGTGCCCGCGCGCGCCTCTGTACGTGAACAAAAAAAAAAAAAAAAAGGAAAAAGAAATAATCCACCGTACGTACCGAGGCGACCGCGGGGCTCAGTGCGGCTGCGCGCGCACGCTGTGGCCGGCGCCGCGAACCAGGCCGCGCGGTTTCTTTCCGCGCTCGTGCACGAGGCGGGCGGACGGCCGGACGGCCGTGCGGAGCGTGGGCGCATGGATCTCAATTTGCGCGACAGTGCTAACGGCACCGCTGTAGGGGAGTGAGGGGGGGGGAGGATCAGGGGTAGGAGTCGGGCGCTGTTCAGTCGCGTCGTGGGATGTTGGAACACCCTTCTTTCCTATCGAGGATTGCGGCGCGACGGGGCACGGGGGTGTTCTTCGACGACAGAGAGAGAGAGATAGAGAGAGAGAGACAGTGAGAGAGGTAATGAGGACAGGATGAGGGAGGGAGGGGGAGGGTTTTGGAGCGACGAATTAGGTGTATCGTATATATAAGGGGCTATTAGTCACTCGCGCCGAGGCCGGCACCGGGCGCCAGCGTATAGCGTGCGCGAGAGAGAGGCCCGCGTGTGTACGTACGTACGAGAAGTCGAGAGGAAATTACTCGGTCTCGTGGACGAATTTCCGCGGGGCTGGGTGTTGAGGGGGGGGGTGGGGCGGGTTTATTAATCGCGGGAGACAGCGAGACAGTGAGTCGCGTAGTAATCTACGATGCTGTCCGAACTGTTGCACGCTATGATTTTTCTATGTGTGTGTATATATATATATATATATATATATATATATATATATATATATAGATCGATTCAAGCGATAAATAAGGAGCTGAGTCTCGAAGTTGGCGCCGCGATTTGAATTAGGTGGGAGGGGGTAGGGGCAGCGGAGGGGTCGGGGTCGCCGGAGCGCCAGCGGAATATATAGAATCAATAATAGCTATTGTATGCTCCTTTTTTCCTCTCGTCCTCGGAGAGCTGCATCGGGCGAGGAATTTTGTTTGTCGGACCGGGACGAAAATGAGTTATTGGACTAGTTATTAAATTCTCTCGTGTCAGGACTACATGCATGTGTGTGTGTGTGTGTGTGTGTGTGTGTGTGTGCGTGTGTATATTTAGATTACGCGCCAGATTAAGTAAATTTTATAGATCTTATTAAGATAAGTAATGGCTCTGGCTGGCATTAATAAATGTGGGACAATGCATTATTGAAAAGGTGATGATAGATTCATAATTCGAGGATGCTTTTTGTTTTATTTTTCTTAGACATTATTCTGTATAGTAAAAGGGGATATTTTGAATTTGCGTTCTACACTTCGATGGAATTCAATTTGACTATAATTAGGATGTTGTTGCTGTTAGATCAAAGTAATTAATCATTTAGAAGGGCAATTGTGAAATAATAATACATCAATTATTATCAGATGATTAAATATCATCAGACAGTTACAGTATTTACTTATAAACAGCATCGTAATATAAACTTATTATTTTGTAAAAAATCTAAATCGTTAGACTACTTTACTCAAGATTTATTAATGAAACTTCGTACAGCAGTTTTATAACTCAATAAAAATTTTATCTACGAATTTGATAGTTAAAAATTAAATTTTCTTTGTACGTTTGTCTTGTCCCATTACAATCCATTTAATTCTTTTATTATTTTTTAATTTTAACTAAATCGGAAATCAGCGATTTTTTCCTACAAATTTCATAGTATTTCGATAAGGATATACGTTTCTAAAATTTAATTCTACTTGATTTTAGCCTAAACAGGTATCTTTTTCCATCCAACGGTCATATTACTTATGTCAGTAAATAAACATGATTATATTTTGTAAGTAAAAAAATTTTAAATTCATACTATATTTAAAATTAATAAATTGAAAATGTGAATACAGTTTAGATATATTTTTAGATAAAGTATCTCGTAAAATGATGTATAATTATACTTTACTTTTATGCGGCGCTTATTATTATCACGTATTTGTATAAGCTTTAATATATATATATATATATATATATATATATATATATATATATATATATATATATATATATATATCTAGAGAGAGAAACGTAAATTTGTGAGTACGAAATTTTACGTAAAGTGCGTCTATAAAATTTGCCATAAAGCTCGCGCCCGTACGCTTTCAAAACTAACGATTCCAGCTGGTTCTCCAAATAAACAGTCAATATCTATTTTCAGCTACACCTATATCGAAACCTTTTGCTCTCTCTCTCTCTCTCTCTCTCTCTCTCTCTCTCTCTACATATATATATATATATATATATATATATATATATATATATATATACGAATTTGAGTGCCAATCATTAAATAGCGAATGATTGATTGCCTTTACTGAAAAAAAATCTAAATATGAGAATACACAATTTTACCGATGAACAGCACCGAGTAGCTGAATGTTTTTAAAATAAACTAGAATTAACAAAAACAAACAAAAAACAATATTCATCCTAATTTTTCGCAACTATTGATTTGATACCGAATAAATATTTAGATGTCTTTTCATCTATTTTCTGCGACCTGTGAAATACATTATTGTGGTTGTTAAATTATAAAAAAAAGCAATTACATATACAGAGTAATATGCTAATTTCTATTCAGATGAATTATAGTTATCTGCAGATTGACTGGTTATAAAAATGTACTATTCGAGGAACGTATTGACTTTTCGTAAATTATTACGTTTTAGCAATCAAACATTTATTATATACATATATATCGTATGACGTTACGTAGAAAAGTGTTTTCTCTTTATCATCAGTGCGTATAATAACGCAAACCGCAGGCTCATACGCAAAGCAGCTGAATATAACATGTACAGGGGCCGAGGCCCCGTGGCGCGCGTGTTACATGCCCCAGGTGCGTGATTCTCTCTCTCTCTCTCTCTCTCTCTGCCCCACCCCCGCCGCACCTGGGCGAAAAAGTAAAGAGCGACAGCAGCCGCGACGTAAACACGAGCGATAAGGCGGCCCGGCGCTTATATATAACACGTACACACGCCGGAGAGGCGCCTCGCCCGCAGCAGCACCGGCGGCGGCAGCTCCACCAGCAGCAGCGTTCGTAGCAGCGACGGCGGCGGCTGCTCCGCGCTGTATACCCACACACACACACACACACGCGAGAGCGCGCGCGCGCACACACACACACACACCTACCTTGCAATACGTACGCCCTCCACCTCTGGCTACGCGCGCGCCTACCCCGCGCGCGGCGCGCGCGAGTTGCCGGTGTCGCCGCCCGGGTCACGGGTGGCGCTGGCCACGCGGCGACCGCCGCGATACGATCGTCAGTCAGTCGCGGGACGGCCGCCGCGCGGGGTGAGACTGCTCTGCTGTATCAAGCGCGCGCGCCCGCGCGCACGCACGCACGCACGCACGCACGCACGCACCGATCGTCGCCGCTGCGCTGCCGTTCTGCCGTCGCCGTCGCGTGGCCGCGTGCATGTGTTGGCGCGGAGCGCGGTGGACGGAGCGAGATCGCGACACGTCGGCGGCGGGTAACCCGCGCGTCAATCGCGCGCGGCGCCGCCGGATGCTGAATCGCCGGGCTCTACCTGGCACGAGCCACGCGCGCCCGTACGCCTCGATGACAATTGCAGGAGCGCGCGAGCGCCCGATCCTCCGAGCAGGCAGCGTCGCAGCGTACGCGCGCAATAAATAGCCTCGTGGCTCTCGGGTGCGGTCAGTGTATTGTTGTTGTTGTTGTTGTTGTTGTTGTTGCTGCTGCTGCTTCTACTGTCGTTGTTGTTTGTATCCTTGTCCTCGTTGCCGGGCGGCGCGAGTGCGCGTGCAGCGCGAGGAGGGTGGCTGCGGAGAAAACGACGACCGGGCCGTCTCGCACGATGCAGAGGGCCTCTCCGAGATTCTAGGTCCGACTGACCTCGACCTGCTCGATTCGAGGTGAGTGCGTCCCGATGCGCCGACAATCCTTCTCCACAACCACCCCCGGATCAGCATTGTTTCTTCTTTCCTCTGCTCTCGCGGCCCGGTGAGGAAGTGCTCGGCGAGGGATGGGGAGGGGGCGGTGGAGAAATTCTCTGCGGTGTTTCGCTCCTGTTGTGATTCTTGCGCGTAGCCGAAGCTTACACGCGGTCGCCTTCACCCACGTGTCCGAGATTTTCGAACGTGTACCCCGGAGGTGCACTTAAATATATATATATATATTTCAAAAAGAAATCTATAATGGCAAAGAATTGGAAACATCAACAACGCGAACGTGAGCCAAGTTATTTGTTTATTTATACATTTTTTTGTTATCCGCGGACACTAACTGGTCCCACGACGTTTATTAGGCAGTTACACCGAAATCGAACCGGGCGTGGAATTAAAATCGAATGGAAATTAACACGTCCCGTAAACGGGACGGCGACTGGTTTAATTGTTTTTATATATCGTGCGATTGTTTGGTTATGAAATTCCGTCGGGCCAACGAACCCGCAATGAATATTCACGCGCCTCGAATTTCCGCCGTATGTTGATATATATATATATATATATATATATATATATATATATATATATATATATATACATACATAACATACGTATGTTAATATGTATATTTGTATTTTTTTACATTGCCGTTGTATTGTTTCACGATATTCGATATTTCAATTAACAGAGGGTGGTCAATTGGAAATTTAGCAAATATACAATGTGTATAGTATTGTTCTCGGTGTTTTCCGATAACAGGAGGAACGTAATAAATGACACTCGATATCAGTGGTATAGAATTTTGTTTTTATTTTTCCTTTTTTTTAAAATAAAAGTTATCACATGAAACTGGGCACGACGGATCGATCTGAAATTCACAGGGGCTTCTATTTATTTATAATAATGTCTGAGAATCACAATAACCATAATTGATTCACGTTAATGTAATATGATAAATCTGGCTAAAAAATTATCTCAATTTTTCAGTTCTACATGGTTTACCTTTTTATTTTTCTGCTAATAAATTGAATAAATTAAATAATCTATAAATATAGAAGTAAGATTAGATAAAAAATATTCTAGTTACTGTGTTAGTTCACACTGAGATATAGAATATATATATATATACTAGAATATATTTAGAGGTTCACTACTGTTTATCATTCATTACTGGTACTATTTCATAAATGGATAGATGGAGTGATGCACATTATTATTCCATATAGAAAACATCTATTTAGATATCGACAATGCGAGTAAATTGATTTCATTATAATTTTCAGTTCAAAGTCGATAAACTCGGCACTATTGATAACATTCAATAAATTAATCGTATTACTCTTTTGTCTTCTGCTTTTTCTTTTCTTTTCTTTTCTTTTTTTTCTTTTTTTTTTTTTTTTTTTTTTTGAACACAATTCCTCGAATTCATCCGAAATTGGCACGCTATAATATACTAATTCGTAGCTTCATCGATACCCCAGCTCGCCTATCGATCGTTCGATTGCCGCTCAAGTACATCGGCATAATCGAATCGCGCCGGCGCGACTGGGCAAGCTTTTAATGCCATATTAAGCGCTGGCCCGAAATCGCATCGACGACATTATCTGCCTGCCGTCTCCTCTATTCCCTATTGGATCCCCATCCCCCCCCCGCGCCCAATCACCATCCACCGACCCGTGGCGATCGAATTATATTCGAGCTCTATAGCCGAATTAATTAGACTTCGCTCTTTCGCCTATTGAATCAAGTAGATATATATATATATCGAAAGGGTTGAATTATCGTAGCTCTTAAAGCGGTCAATTTACACGGTTATAATTTATACTCTTGTCCTCGATAAAAATTAAGATTTTTTTTCGCGTTTCGCAATCGAACGATAATTGGGTAGCTCCAGGTCGATTCTTCCCTAATGGGCGAGATTAAGTATGTATAAGCGCGCCTAATATGTTTCGATCTCGAATATTCTACGCATGATTTAGTGGGTCATACCTAACTGCGTCTTGACGGTTTAAAAAAATTTTTTTTTAACAAAAATTTCTAGGACATATGTTGGGATATTTCCAAAAGTTCAAGATTGAAAAAATTAAGAATTTAACCCATATCTGTCTACTCAATGAACTAGAATTACTGAAATATTTTGTATTACACTTATTTAATGAAAAATCTATTTTGTTTATGAAATAAACGTGTAATTTTTGAAACATGAAACTCATTTCAGCATGTAAAACAAAACGATTTACAAAAATTTCCAACTAAGGCTAGTTTCTACGATAGGCTAATAACGAAATCGTCAAAAAAATAAAAAAATAAATCTGTGTATTATACAATAATATTGTGTGGATTGTACAATAATACTATGTATTCTATAATAATACTGTGTATGATAAGCTGTAAAAAAAATAAATCTGTGTATTAATACATAAGCCTATAGCTTTATTTCAGTCCTGCAAAAGAAAAACTTTGTATTACCATATGATCAAATTTGACGCGGACTGGTGCATTTAAACTCGGCGCGTAAACTTAATCGGTAATTTTTTTTTCCTATATTGGCACAACCTTTCTTGACGTCTGTGTGAAATTTGAGCGCCATATCTCCATTAGTGTGTGTTTGTCAGCTGTTTGTTTACGATGTAAAAATTTTGCCTGGCGATATTGACTATGGACTCCATGGTGCGTGCCCCGAATCGGATTTTTGAGTTTCGGAAAGAGGAAAAAGTCACAGGTCGACAAATCTCGCGAATACGGTGCCTGAGCGATGACTTTCATTTCGCGTTTTGCCAAAAAGTCAGACACAATCGTGATTGAATGTTTCTGCGCATTATCGTGGTGAAAAAACCATGAATTGTCTGCCCACAAATACGACGAATTGGTTCTCGTAGACGCCTCAAAACGTCCAAGTAGTACTCCTTATTGACCGTTGGACCTTCTAGAACGAATTTATGGTGAACCACCCCATGGTAATCGAAAAAAAACGATGAGTATCACCTTGATTTTCGATAAATGGGCGCCTTGCATGAGGCAAGTTTTCGACGACTTCACGACCTTGACGGAATGCTTTGTGTCACTCAAATACTTGCGTTTGCAATAATCTGCAACATTTTCAACGATTCCGTAGCCGTATTTCCATTGGAAACACAAAATTTCATGCAAACTCGTTGATCCACTTTTTTCCATAGCCAATATCGCCAGAAAAACTTTTTGCGTAAACAAACAGCTGACAAACACACACTAATAAAAATATGGCGCTTAAATTTCGCACGCACATCCAGAAAGGTTGTACCAATATAGGAAAAAAAAAATTTTACCGAATCAGTTTACGCGCGGAGTTTAAATGCATCAAGCCGGGTCAAATTTGATCATGTGGTATATCTATCAGTCAACAATGAACCATTCCTTGCTCCAAAAAATTTCCCAACGCTTCCACAAGACGCATATTCAAATTAAATTCGACACAAGGATCATTGTTACATTTAATCCTTTCACTTGGCGATTTTCCACTCTATCGAAATCCTTGGTATGGTTATCATTTGAACAAAGAAAAAAAAATATCGCTCAATAAATTTCATAACTTGAGTCGTATTTTGCTTAAATATCCAGTAAAAAAATTCAAAGCACATCTACGTTCTCGAATTCCGACAAAAAAAAAAAAATTTACCCAAAGCAGCATTCGAGAAAAGGGCCCTCGCACGGGACGTAGCCCCCTTATAAAAACAGAAAGAGCGTAGACCAGGTAGCCGTGCATATAATGAAAAACTAGCGCGCTAGAGGCGTCATATAGCAGTCTCTAAGTATAGAAGTTCGGCGCGAGCGCAACAATATCTCGTTAAAACCCGTTCAGACTCGCGCGTGCGTCTCTCTCTCTCTTTCTCTCTTTCTCTCTTTTCCCACCCTCTCAGTTGCTCTCGAAAGCTCGCGACGCAAGGCGTGATCGTTGGGAAGCGCCAGAAGAGAAGCTTTTCTGCGTATATGTATATATACGTATATGCCGCAGCACGTCGATCCAATTAAAGTTTTAATAATCAGCCCGGGAGAGAGAAAGAGAGAGAGAGAGAGAGAGAGAGAGAGAGAGAGAGATAGTCAAGAGACAGCAGCGCGAGCCCGCAAATTATTTACAATCGAGCCAGAAGCTAATTAGAACGGGCGCCAAGCACGATATAGAAAAACAAACGCGGAGCGAGACCAAAGTATAATACATTGCATAGGAGGCATAAATCGGAGTACGACTGTGAAATACGTTTAAGATTACACACACACACACGCACACACACACACACGCACAAAGACATAAACACCCTATATATGTGTACGTATATAGGGCTCACACACAATTGGCCAGGTCCATTGCAATTAATCAGGCTGGCTGATTGATATGAAGCTGAAAATTAACCAAGACGCTTCGGCTTATTCGACGATCGTGACTGACGACCGACGCGACGCGAGGTCGCGCGCAGTTTCCAACCGCGCCAACATATTAATGCCGTTTCTTTCGCGGAAAATGAAGGAGGTGGGAGGTCGCTGTGGGAGGGGGGTCGGCAACCAACTGTTCTCCTCGCTACTGCACGGCCCATTGTCGCGGGGGTGGCACAAAGGCGGCTTTGTACAAACGTGCCTCCCTGTGCACTCCAGCCCTCTCTCTCTCTCTCTCTCTCTCCCTCTCAATCTCTCGTGCATAGGTGAGAGCGAAGAGAGGGTGGAGGGCCGAATCTCTCGCGGAAATTCGCGAATGGGACACGGGCCTCGGCGTGCTTTTGCACGAGTAGGGAAGTAGGCGAGCGCTGAGAATCCGTTACCTCTTTCGACGACGGGAGGAGGGTGGTGGATTGGGAGGGGTGAGCGCCGACACTCCGCCTCTCGAATTAATTTCATAACCGATAACGGCGCCGCGCTCGCCCGCGTACAACAATGGGAATTGCTTATAACTGCGAGTGAACACTTTGCCACGGTCGCCGGGGGAAACTTTTGGCGCGGCCGCGGTTTGAATGCGGCCGCTTCTTTTCCCTCTGTATTCGTCGTCCGCGGCTCCATTGTACTCTCTCGTTCTCTCGCTCTCGGGTTCGTCTGTTTGCGCGCCACGGGCGTTAATAAACCCCGGGAAATATCCGTTTTGGCTTCGAATTCCGCCATTTCTTCTCCTTCATTTTTTTTGTGTCTGAGCGTTTTCTCGCGGGTCTATTAAGAACGGACGTATGAAAAATAGATTACTGTCGATTATGTTGAATTTGCGTTTGGCTTTCTTTTTTTGTTTTTTGGTAACCGCGCTGCGATAGATCTGTATTTCTACGCTCCAATTTTGAATATAATTAAGGCGCTCCATTGCAGATTTATAACGGACGCTATCCCAACTCCCATATTTAATTGAAAGATTCGAATTTAGATTATTTTGAATGGATTCAATTCCCGCATTTGGAATTAATCGTTTAATCGAAACAATTTATAACTTCGATTTTGATGAGAGGTAGTGCCGATTTCAATTTAGATTTTGAAAGTAAATGATTCCAGCTGTAAATTTAATAATTCGCGTAATGTCGTTTAACCGGACTCAGGGCGAATCGTCTCAATTCATAAACTAAATTGCAAAAACTATATTGCAAAAATTGTTATTTGATAAGAGAAGCCTATTCAAGTCAAAGTAGACAATTAGTTGCGTTAAAAATTGAAATTGTGCAGAATTTTACTATCAGATCTCAATACGTTTAAAAAAATATATACACATATATATATATATATATATATATATATATATATATATATATATAAGAGTTAGAGAGCAGGGCAAAGATATATATTGAATAATTAAACAAAAAAAATAAGTCCGCTAGGAATATATCTCCATCTAAATTGGACACTTATTATGCACGTTCGGAAAAGAAAAATGAATAACCTTATGCCAACTTGAAACTCTTCTACAAATTTCAAAGGAAGTGCTTCATAGTTCGCTGGTCTTTCATATTCAATACGTTCGCGTTTACAAGCCTATTCGCAAAATCTTTCGCCACTTCTACCAATTAATCGCGCGCCGCTGGAGATTCGCCTGCCCGCCGAATGCTCACTATGTGTGTGTGTGTGTGTGTGTGTGTGTGTGTGTGTGTGTGTGTGTACATGCACAGCTGGCTCATCTAACATTCGAGTTTTGATTTAGCGCGTGGCGCCGCGAACGATAGCAAATTATACATTCTAATGAATAAAGCACGTACGGGCGCACGCACGCAAGGCCTACGGCCAAATTTTGAATTTACGCGTAAACAGTTAACATTTACGCGTAACATAATTTTTTTTTCCTTCTGCTCTATGAACTGCGCAGGCGTGTGAATACGATGGGACTATAAATTCCTTTTTTAACTCTATTGTATTAGTCGAAAGTAAATACATTTCCCGCATGATTTGATATCGCTTCCAGTATTTTGATATATATATATATATATATATATATATATATATATATATATATAAATATATTTAACAGACACTCTATCTCTTAAATTAATTAGTTATATTAAAAGCTATACATAATAAATTCGAATGAATATTTAGACGAAAAATATAACGGAAAGGCCGTATATATTCCATATAGTCGGTGCAATATAAGGGAAAACGAAAGGCTTTAATGGTTAAGCAGCTAATTAATATCAAATAAAAGTCATGCCTGAAAATCATTGGTTCCAGACACACACACACACACACACACACACACACACACACACACACACACACACACACACACACACACACACACACACACACACACACACACACATATCAAATAGTACGTGCAACGGTGCGGTTTTGAGAGCATCCATCATTGGACCTCTAGATAGTTTATTGTGCTCTTTTCCACACACACACACACACACACATAAATTTTTCAGCCACAGTAGTCAGAGATAGAGAGATAAAAACAAACAGAAAGAGCAAGAGAGAGAGAGAGAGGGAGAGAGAGAGAGAGAGATGTTGGAGAAAAATTTCATATTTCACGTCGAAGATCGATCGGACATGGGTCCCGATAGTACGTTCAAATAAATTTGCAATTAAGTCGATAATTAAATTAACTGCCATTATTAATTAATTATTATTACTGTTTGATGTTCGAAATTAAATGGCCCACCGTCACGACTTTGTAGTTTTATATAAATGAGCGAGTCGGTATTATTAAATGCTATATATATATATATATATATATATATATATATATATATATATATATATCAGCTATCTCTCTACGAGTTCATTTAATGAGTAATTTAATTTAAAATACCGATAGTCTCTCCCCTCGGTTCCGATTCGTGCTCATCATAAAGCATCGCCGATACGTCGAAGAGATTCCGTGATATCGATTTTTTTTCGTTTTATTTTCTTTTCGTAGTATTGAAAACAAGGAATTGTACCTGCGCAAAAAAAATGCAAACTTCAATTTCTCGATTAGAGAGGGAGAGAAAGGATTATAATTTCGGGATGCTAAAAAAATCCGTGTATTTATTTGTAGCCTTACATACAGGATTATATAATAAATTATATTATTAATACGATCACTTGCAACATAAAATATTTTGGCAATGCATAAAATTTTCATAAAATATTAAAATAACACGTATCAAACATGGAAGTAAAAGATAATTAAATGAAATCCTGGTATATTTCATAGCAATATATATATATATATATATATATATATATATATATATATATATATATAATAATATACAAAATATATATATCATATAAATACGCGGGCTTCTTATATTAATTAATACGCGGGCTTCTCCACTTGAACACTTGATCAAGTCATTCCTTTGAATACACGATGCCTACGACAGACTCAAAATAATTATATCAAGTACTAAGCAAAATCAATTAACATTGGGTAGGTAAAAATTTAGTCGAGTTCCATGGAAGAAGTGCCCTCTTATTGCTGACTTAAATCTGCCGAGAGGAAGAGAGTGGGAGATGCGTACTAGAGCATCGATATCGCATATTAGCAATGGGCAGATAAAGCAAGACAAAGAGAAATATAGCGCCGAAATAGCAAACGGGTCCAAGAGCTTTGGACGCACACATTCGTGTGTGTGTGTGTGTGTGTGTGTGTGTGTGCGTGCTGCGTGCGCGCACAAGTATGCACACAACAAGCCTGCGGCACCGGCTTCGGTGCCAGAGTGCCGCCCTTACCATAAGCTTTCGCTGTTTTATACTTACCACCCAGGGCTCGGCCAGTTGCTCAGCGACAAAAGCGCCCCCGGCCGTGGCTTCCTCCGCCTGTCGATTTAAACGTAACCACGTCGGATACACACGGGGCCTCACACAGACGTACACTACGTATTATATCTACGTTGAAGTTGCGCGCGCACGTTCGCAGCATAGAAAGAAAGGTCAAAGCTAGCCATTCGCGTGCTCGTCGCGCGTTGCCGATTCCATCGCTGACTCTCGTGACCGCCAGCCAGCGACCTCGGTGAAACCGACCAGCGCCGAGGAAAACGCGGGACGCCGACACCCCCGCGCCTGCCACGCGCGAATCTTGCGCGCACGCACGGCGAAACGCTTCCGCGGCTCGGTCCGCGTGTACACGTATCGGTACGAGAGCGTGCGTAGCCTCGCGTCGCTAAGGGACCGGGTTGGGTGGCGGGGGGGGGGGGGAGCGAGTTTTTTCGGGCCCCGCGCGTCGGCCGTTGCGAAATCGCCGCGATGATTTATACATCGGCGAGCGGTCGCGGGTCGGTGCGTTCGCCGATGGGCCTGGGAGAGGGGGACGGGACGTTCAAATATATTGCCACGGACCGTGCAGGATTTGGTGGCGATCGCGCGAGATTCGGGAATTTATATATATATATATGTACATACAAGCGCATCGAATTCTCGGGTGATTTAAGACACATATATACGTATAAGCATATATATATATATATATATATATATATATATATATATATATATATATATATATACCTCGCGGCTATTCTCCTACTCCGCGGCTCTTAAGTATTCATTCGAAGCAAAATGGTATCCAAGCAAAAGGGAAGGAAGGAGAAGGGTTGGTCGGGCTTAATTGACTTTATCAATTTATTAGACGCTCTAGAGTTCCGGTCTAGCTCTCTCTCCCTCTCTCTCTCTCTCTCCCTCTCTCATTGACTGATCGATTTTACGAACAGCAAGGTACATCTTTATTATATCCTTATCCATTATTTTTAACCTAGTCGATAAAATAATATTAGTGCTAGCTTTGTAAGTGCATGTTATGTTATTAAGTCGGATGACTTAAGCGATTTTTTTTTCTACAGCATTTATTGTACTGGTTTGGATTCAAATGACGCGAGCAAGTGCTTGCTATTGACTATGTTAAAATATTTTTATAATTTTAAATGTTTTGATAAATTTAAATGTGACACTTGATGTCACACCTTGTTCTATCGGTTTCTACATACGCTTGTGTAGTTTGAATTACCGTTTGTTGCATCTGCAGTGCGATAATATTGTATTAACATTATCACGTTATATTTATATGACAGGTCCTTAACAACAATTTATACAAAATATTTATTTTACGTTTATGCAAACTACTAAATTGCGCATACTTTATTGGTTTCAATCGAAGATTATTGTAGATATTTTTGTCGTTAAAAAATAAATAAAAGGCTACGTCGATCTATCTCTCCTGCCACGGCTGCGTTCATCGTGCGACTGATCCTCTTACGACAATGATTTTCGTACGCGATCTAACGATACCCTTTGATTACGAAATTCGTTTGCTTGTCCTCTTTCACCGCCTCTCGTTCATAATGATTTATCAGATTTATGTAGGCGATTTATGCGCGGATTTCGTCGGCACCGTCCGGACTTCCGTTCATTCGTTCATTAAATTCATCGTTACAATGAATTGACCTTGTTGAAATTAGCGTAATCTCGGCCGTTTTGTAAGCCAGACGCGCGACGATCAAGACGAAATGCGCAGATGTTGATGCAAATGTTAATGTAGAAGATTCCGTATTGTCATTAGCGATGCTTGGAAATGGAATAACGTGCGCAGATAGAGAACATAGTACTAAAAATTATTACCCTGTATTTGATAAAACATAAAAACAGTTATCCACCGATTCCTATAATATTTACTGCACAACCAACGAAAAGGAATTTTTAATAATTCGACTCGTATGTTAAAATGTCCGATACTCCCTATAGATTTACAATATATAAACAATTTATTGTCCTTTGAAAAAAATCTATAGGTCTCGTAAAATATTAACATCTATAACAACAGTTATTATACACAGATACAGAGCCATCCATATATAGGTATTAAAGGTAGATAAAGTATAACCGCATATATATATATATGTATGAAGGATATAGCGTGTCATGTGGTAATATTATAGATAGAGCCCTGTAAAAGTACGCGTCTTTATTACATCGTAATCATTATAGAGAATTATATGAGCCGTCGGGCGCTCAAATAAGGTATATACAATATATATACATATATATATGTATATATGTATATACAATATATATACATAGATATATATATATATATATATATATATACATATACACATATATATATGTGTATACTGTATTTACCCTACTTGTCATTAACCCAGCACGAGACGCGCGGATCTAAATCGTCTCCTTTCTCCGTCCACAGCTTGCGATGTTGTAAAGCGGCGACAGTGAATTTTTTCAGAATCTACAATACCCCCCCCCCCTCGCCGGAGCTCGAGCGTTAAAGGAAATTTTTTGCGAGTTTCGATGTGACCTCCACTCAGAAAATATATTTGTAAGTATTTCAAAGCTGCTGTTACTGTCTTCTCAAAGGGGACGCGAATTGTCGGAAAATTTTGGATAATGATTTTCATGATTTAAGAAAACTGAGAATTCCAGATTTATTTATCGTAATGTAATTATCTATAAACAATCCTTGATTATTTGGGTATTGCTTTTTCCACGAAATGTCGGAAACTTTTAGTGCACGTAATTCTGTCTGGATTCAGGCTGCACGCTCAATACGTTTATACAGTGTGGAATCGAAAGAAGAGGTCTCGTTTGGAAGCTTACAGTACCCTGCATAGCCATGCGTTTATTAATATTTTCTGATTCCATTGTTTATTTGTATATTAATATTTTCTGAAAACAATCTTTTTAACCTGCTAAAATTCCACTATCTATTTGTTCGTAATACCGACTGGACTCATTCTTCTTCAACGTTATCGCAGAACAAGTTATGTAAAACTGTTGCTTGATTTACGAGGAATGACATCATTTAAACAATCATTTATAACAATTACCGTCGCGACGGACTCGATTCCCCACGCCTATATCTCGTCTATATATAGAGTCCAGAGTTTGGTTGCCTTATCAAAAGATACCGATCCGTCAAGATTGCTCGAAAGTATTTTAGCCACCTGAAGGACAGCGTAAACGAGTAAATCTTAAATTCGTTCCAAATTTGATAAATTGCATTATCGCGCGAAGTGTTGTTAATAATAATTTATTTATCTATCGAGTATCACGATATATCGCCGCATAATTACCAGACACTTCCACAAAGAAAAGTAGTAGCCCTAAGTTATATAATACAAAGAAGATATGTTATACAAAAAACGCTCATGATATTCTAGAGGAGAGTGAAGCAAAGACAGTCACCTTTCAGAATGAACACAGAAGTAACGAATATCGTGTATATAGATATAGATATATAGAATGCACGCATGGCGCCCGCGTGCAGTCTCTTTATACCTTACCTTACCTGACGCCGAGCGCTTGCTCGCGTTCGAAGCGGGATGACGAGGCACCCCTGGCGCATGTCTAATTGATTTTTGGAGAGACCCGCTTGCGTGTATATATATATATATATATATATATATATATATATATACACACACATTTATTTATAAATTTAAAAAGTGCCCTGGCCAAAGGGTGTCAGGACGCGGAAGGTTGGCATCGAAGAATCAAGTCACGCTCAGCGGTGCCACTCTTCTTTTCGTCTCTCTTTCTTTTTTAATGATCGCGCGAACAGCGCGGCGGTTACGAGGTACATGATAATTTACAAACGATCCGCGGGTTCCGGCAACACGGCCGACGGACCAAACCTGGGGAATACCGAGCACCGTTAAGAGGCGCGACGATCGATCGATCGATCACGTTTCGTGTGACTGATCGGGTACCCCTCCCCCCCCCGCCTCATCTTCCTAAATGCCGGTGAAAAATCGACGATGCGGCGGATATAGAATGGATTATTCATCGACAATAATTAATTGGAACGTATATTAATGCCTCGGACATAACGATGTTGCTTTCGACGTGCATTGCGTGGTAATTTTTTAAATCGAAATAATAACAGCGAGCCTCGCGATATAATGGGGTTTTAGGTTTTAGATTGCCTTACGGTCGAATAGTGAGGTAAGTGTCGATCGTTCTCGATTATTAGTGAATCGATCATGGCATACGCGTTTCACTCGAATTTCTTTTTGTTCTGGATTTCCTCGATTCCTCTTTAGAAACTTTGACGGGTCAGCGAGTCCTGTTCTCAATCGATTTCTAATGACTTGTTTACTTTCAAATTTGACCGTCTAGCTTTAATTTCGACTCGATTTACGTCGTCTATCGGGCCTCGTTGATCCCGTTACTTTATACGTAACACGCGCTCTTGACGGTCGTGGTCATTCTGCTTTCTGACCGTTGCGCAATCCCACATGTCGCCTTGCGCTTTTTTGCTCGACTGAGCTTTCGCCGGATGACTGTGAAATCGTTCCGCGCTCACGTCCACCCTCGTGGGCAAATTATAATTGTCGACCGCTTCGCGCATTTTCAATATTACGTGAAGTACAATAAAACATTGCCTTATTGTATTACAATCGAGTACATTTTTAATGAAAAACAAGGAGACCAAGAGCCGAGCTTGAAGTTCGTTGGCCAAATAACAGTTCGCGCACAGTTTCCGTGACGGTATTATATGAAGTGTAACGTGCGCGATAATCAAATAATACGACCCAGACATTGAATTATTTAGCTAGCAATGAAATTCTTTCCCGATAAAGCGGGTAGATACGAAAATAACGTAACTTATTATATCTAAAGGTGAGGGACTGTTCAGAGAGAGGCGTGTGCTGGAAACTCCGGTAACATTATCCTTGTTTTCTAGACAAAAATATGTAGTTGTGTAGTGTACGAGTTACTTATTTAATAACAATAGATATGATTAAAAGTTCCGTTCTTCTATATGATAATAAAGCCCAATAATCATGCACTATAAAATCATTTTCAATCTATTGATTTCTGAAATTCCGTCCATAAATCACGAAGAGATTGGATTTTCGACATCCGCAAAAAAATGAAAGCGATACAGCAAGGAGAATCTAAACGAAAAATTAATTAAACTTAAATTAAAACCTAATTAAAGTCCGAATGGCAATGGTGGAGGGGAGAGGGGCGCTCGGCTTGTATTACAAGATATAATTATCACGTTATATTATACATGCGAGGACGTCCCGCGAGTCTTTAAATCCCTCGATCCTTTCGCCGGATTCCGTTTCAGCATGATTTAACGCGCGATGCCAGCGGGGCATGCGTCCTTTTCTTTATACGCAAGCCATCAGCGAGAACATCTTAACTTTTCGTTTCATCGATCAAAAACAAATTATTTATGTACATATATATATATATATATATATATATATATATATATATATATATATATGTATATGTACATGTATATGTATATATATTTCATTCTCTGACTCGGCGTTTTATATATTCTTCGTTTTGGCGCCATCAACACATCTTGTCGATCAATTATTATTATCGATCGATTCCATTGATCGATATCGAGCCCACGAGCTGTAAAAAGACACTCCTAAAACCATTTTCGAAGACGAAGACGAAGAGAATCCCTCTCTCATCGGCTTAGGCGTTTTGTAAATTAATTCTCCCGCACCCCCCGCCCCCTTCCTCTACAGTTCATTCAAGCCTCTCCATCTCCCCTCTCTCGGCAACATCTCTGCTCTCGCCATCGGAAAAGAATGCAGTTAGGCAAAACATATACGAGTGTGTGTGTGTGTGTGTGTGTGTGTGTGTGTGTGTAATTATCTGTAGGGAACTCGAGCGAGAAAAGGGATTGGGCGGCGGACGATGCGGACATTCGGGATGGGAGGTGATCACAGAGCGAAGAAAGAGGTAGGCTCGCGCGAAATCGCTATCGGGCCACTTCGCGCGGGGCATCGCGTCAGGCGTCGCGGCGGCGAGGCGCAAAAAAGAAAAACTGGTTCTCGCTCGCATGTGTGAGCCGCGCGTGCGGTTGAAACGTTCACTTTCTATATCGCTGTCTCTTTCCCTCTCTCTCTCTCTCTCTCTCTCTCTCTCTCTTCCTCTCTCTCACCGGCGTCCTCCCTTCTCCTCGCCCCCTCTTTCCCCCTTTCACTCCTCGCACGCCGCGCGCCGTTCCGCGTATCGGAGTGGCTTGATTGATTTGTGAAGGTGCCGCTGCAGCAGCGCTCGCGGCCGATGCTGTTGCTCTCGCGGGTTTTACAAAAAATAATTCCTTCCATACAGCGATGAACGCGGTAGCTCGCACGGTGAGCTTTTCCAACGACATTTCTTCTTCAACAATCTCTCTCTCTCTCTCTCTCTCTCTCTCTCTTGATCTCCCTCACTCTAGTTCTATATATATATATAGTATAAACGAGTATATACAAAGTAAACTGTATGATATATATAGAAATAGATGTACAAGCAATCATTTGTTCTTCCTCTGTTTTTCTACGACGAGACGGGAACGAGACGACTCTCCTTTCCGATATTATTTATACTTTTTTTTTAACTACTACACGCACTCTTGCGAGAAATGTTATACACATTTTCTCCTCCACTCGCGGCAAATACGTTCTCATTTTTTTCCCTTTGTTTTTATATACGGCAATTATCGACTGGATCGAAAATGGTATGAACAAGTCGTACAGCCACGTATAATGGAAGTGATTGCGCCTGTGCGCCTGTCACGAGAGGAATCCCTCCCAAGACTAATCTGTAATGATTTCTCTATTGTTTTATTTATTTATAGAATATTTATTTAAGATTAATACCGCATTTCGTAAAGCTTGTTTTAAAATTATTTAAAATTATTCTAAACTTCATTACCATATATATTTATTTAAGTGTATAATTGCATTTATCGATTATTGCATTACATTATGTTTGAGAATATTCGTAAGGGAAATATTTTAAATAGTAGTTCAGATAGTAATCAATAGTAGTTTGATATCAGAAGGATAATATTCAAATCATAAAAAAGAAAGTAGGTATTATCAATATTTGAATCAGAATCTTTATAATTTATCGACTTTCTTCCAGTAAATAATATACTGAAGTCTTTTAAGAAAAATTTACTGCTCAAACCTATCGAAATAAAGATGAAATATTGCAATTTCCTATAATGTTGAATTACAGAATTCGCAAATGGCTACCGACAATACATATACAATTATTTTGAATTAATATTTTGAAAATACAATTTATTCTCGTTCTTTTGATAAAATCTTTGTTTCATAAAAAATGCATATATATATATATATATATATATATATATATATATATATATACATATATATATATATATATATATACATATATATGTGTGTGTGTGTGTGTGTGTATGTATGTATGTATGTATGTATATATATATATAAAGCTCTGGAAATTTAATTGAATTTTTAATTAAACGCAGACTCCTTTTCAACGAAGAAACCGAGGAGAGGCTAACCGCGTATTTCGGATTTTACCCATCCATAATATATATATATATATATATATATATATATATATATATATATATATATATATATATATATATTTAAGTTCCCAAGTGAGTTGGAAATTCATAAAATGAAATTTGAAAACTGGTTCAAATCCCCGTGAATACGGGCCCTTAAGCGCTCCTGTACCTGCGTATGCAAACTTGCGTGTATACTCGTATAACGTGCAGAGTGTTCGGATTTAGAAAACGCAATTTCGAAAACGCGAATCTCCACGCTTTTTCAAAATGTTCAGGATATGCGGCTCTCTGGATGAAATGAACGATCGAGAGCGCGCCGTCGTCCATATATATAAATATATATAGATATATATATATATATATATATATATATATATATATATATATATATATGCTGAAAAAGATTTGACGTATACACAACGTTGTTCTTTTCTAAAACTGACTGCAGACTATGGTTGCGCGTATACATGCACACGCAAACACGCACGTGCAGACACATAAGTGATTTTACACTAATAAGGGATTCTTTTCAGACTCTGAGTTTCATCGGTGAAAAGGGGAAAACATAAAAAAAAAAAATTCGTAATAGGAGAGATTTTTACTCTCGTTCCATCGCGTGCGCGCATTTTGCGAGATTCGGCGTTTTCAAACCCAATACAAACACGAATTTGGTTTCGCTTAATTAGCGTTACTCTGAAAAAGAAGTTCTAATTGGAGCGGCACTTTGTTCTAGAGCGCACCAAATCGTTAATTTTTTTTTTTATAGAACAAAAGGTAGTTGCGCAATTTTATGCAATTTATCGGGAATTGACAGCTCTAAAATAATACGAGATACCGTGCACTAAATATGCGTATCGAGAGTTATATGTAAAAAGTATAAATAATTCGATCTACGTATCTATTCTTATACATTATATCAAATATACACACACACACACACACACATATATATATATATATATATATATATATATATATATATATTCGATAATCTAATCAAATATTTCCTTAGTGGATCATCGGTATATACTTTATCTCCTATATGATTCAATGCAACATCTATATCGTCAGATATATTTATATTCGGACACGTTATTTGCATATCCTATACTATATTATCTATATATGCATATATTATACATACACACACGCGAGCGCGCACACATACAAATCATAACAGCTTTCAGCCCCACATTATCTTTCTCGGTTTGTCTTTCTTCATTTATTTATCAAGCACCTTTCTCTCTCTCTCTCTCTCTCTCTCTCTCTCTCTCTCTCTTCCTATCGTTCTGCCTACTTAGCCGGTGCTTCATTTTCTTCTTTACTTTTCCTACTTATCTGTTTGACTTCTCAATTTCTTATTCATTGTCAGCGTTAATATCTTCTTTCGCTACGCGTGGATCTGCGGAACGATTTCTTTCCCTTCTGCTTCCTTTTTTTCTTGCTTTCCGCTCGTCTTTTTTGTTCAGCTCTTCGTTAAGAGGATTTCCGGAGCTGAGCAATGTGTAAGAAGAGAGTATATACGTATCTAGTTTAGAACGTTGCTGCAGCGAGGATTTTTATATGATATTTTCTTATTAAGGATTTACATTTAGTCGTAGAAAAAATTTTTATTTCCTTTGGCCACGACATATCTCTCGAAACCGACAATGAATTTAAATAATCCGAAATGTTTATGTAATTTTAAGAATGTCGTGACTCCAATTGTCATAGATGTTTATCTATGTTAATAATATGATCCAACTGTAGAATTCGAAAAATTTATGAAATACATTTTATTATGAAATTCCTTAACATTTTTATAGAATGTTATAGAAAATTCAGACAATAGTTAACTGGATACGTAGTAGCAACAGACGCCAATAACTGTCGTCATTTTTATCCGGAGAATGGACGTATAGACGATTACAGAGATGTATTGCGCTATACGAGACCGCGCGGATATGAAAAACGCGGCCCAGGTGATGCGAAAGTCAAAAAAAAAAAAAAAAAAAAAAAAAAAAACGAATGAAAAAAAAAACAAAAATCCCAGGTCGAACCCGTTATTTAAATGACCCCGGGTTTGAACCCCCGAGCACCCCTCTCCTCCCCGATCCATCACTGCCAAAGGTCGGCGACTTTCTCTCCCGTATTCTCGTGAGCGCCGACGATCTCGCGCCGCCAGCCGAACGGCGCGTCGGGGCGGGCGGGGCTCGACGGACAACAGAGAGAAATGGAGTAAAGCAAAGAGCGCCACGCGCGCGCTCGTTCGTCGTCGACCGGACAAGTTGGTTGCGAGCTCGTAAATAGAAATTGACCGGTGCGTAATTCCCGTATAGAGTGGGATGGGGGAGAGGTGGGGGAACGCGACGCCTGCCAAGAAAAGTAAAGGAAGCCGGAGCGACGCCAAGTGCTGCTGCGCCGAGGGAGACACACACACAGAGAGAGAGAGAGAGAGAGAGAGAGAGAGAGAATGTTCCCGTGTAACCGGAAAATTTCATCCGACCCATATATTTATATATCCGGATTGAAACTATGAGCGTTAATGTCGCGCAGCGTGGTAATAGCGCAGGGGGGGGGGGTAGAAAAATTCGCGAAGCTTGCCGGCTGCGCGTTGTGGATAATTTTCAGACACGGGACGGCGCAATATTTAGCCCCGACGAGACATTTCGTGTTTGGAAACTGTATATCGTGGCAATTCGCTATGAACGTGCATTGTTACGATTCTCTCGTAAGCTTAGCATTGGCAGAAATTCTTCGCCAAGGCTTTGGATTCGAGCAAGGAATTGCGAGGGTTTATTCGCTATACGAATTTTGCGTATACGAATAATACGTGCCATATTTTTATTAACGAATAGGACGTGCGCTTGAATGCTAAGGCTCGCGTTTTGAAAAGTGCGCTATAGAGAAGAGAAAATGCGCGTGTGGCGAAACATGTCACATTTTCATGAATACGCTAATGAGTTTCGGAAAATTAACGATAGCCTTGAATGAGCCTTCAGAACCGCATGATTTGATAGGATTCAAAAGTTGCACGCTTCGTCAGAGTCATTGACTCATGAATCTTGATTTTAATCACGAGGACACGCATTTTCCAACGGTCAATCTTATTTTGCATCCTAAATTCGGAAACGATGAAGACTTCTATACGTGTACGTCGGTATAATGTTATGAAATTTGGGATCAGTTTGTCTTCTGCGAGTAGAAGAATCTCAATTTTTTATTTATTGTCTCAAATGTCATAGTCAAATATAGGGCTTTTTGTTTATCAATCTACTGTTATGACCGTAAGCAGCAGTTATTTTAATTAAATCTTTTATAATAATGCGATTTTCGAAAGTTATTCAGGCGTTTTTTTTCTTCTTTACACTTTTCTTAGAAACTCGAAATAGTACATATACCGCTGCGTTTGTCAATCTATGAACATCTGTACAACATGATCAATTTGACTGAAAAAGATGTAGGCAAAAATAGATAAATCACTGAAATCCTATCGATTAAATTACATAAATACTTTTGTTTATAAAAGATCTCGTTTAAAGGTCAAGATAGGCCGTCAACAATTAGATCGAAATTATTAAAGAATTCCAAAGGGACACGTTTAACTCTACGGCAATAGCTATTTCAACGTACGCATATAAGACACGCAGTCCAGAAACGAAAGAGCCTAACGAAGTTCGATGCTGATGAACTGGACAATTGAGATAGTGAATGTGATCGAGAACAAGGCGAACCGGCAATGGGGAAGCTACGAAAAGCTATAAGGATGAACGCGTTCGGAGCCGCCGCACTAACCCCCCTCCCTCTCGCCCTCCCAGCTCTTCACACAGTCCATGGGATACAGTGAATCCTCAGCAGGATATCCGATGGCGATGAGCGCACGCATATAAACACAGGCACATGCACGCATGCATGCCCTGGTAATCGGGTAGGTGGAAGGACACGGCAGAAGAGACATAGAGCTAGAGAGAGAGAGAGAGAGGGAAGCAGACACAAGAGTCCACAGCGTGCTTCGGTACTCGCCCGCTATATATATATATGCGGTCGGTGTGGCTCTTCCATTGATTAGCAAAGCGACCATTAGCGAAATTAATGGCGGGCGGCCGGCCAGCGCGTACAGGATCAATAGCCGGACGCTAACGCTCCAAAACAGCCCGGAATGCTCTAATTTGATATTGCGAAATTACGCAAACGGACGACGTTACCATCTACCCCCTACCCCCGCCCACACTCACCATCGGCCGATCATCGCGAAACCTTGTACCCAGGGCCATTTCGCGCACCGGGCCTCCTCGTTTCTCGGGCAACAATAATCTCGCGCCGGGGATCGTCAGCTGATCCCGATCGACTCTCTCTCTCTCTCTCTCTCTGTGTGTGTGTGTGTGTGTGTGTGTGTGTGTGTGTGTGCTGTGTGTGTGTGTGTGGTGTGTGCGCGCGCGCGCGTCTCGACCGGCATAATTATCTCGCCGGTCCGAGGAGATCCTCGTTGAATGACTGTGTAGCGGACATTAATAACTATTCGTCATCTTTTATTTTTCGATTACTTCTCGTAGATCGCTAAGGCTAACTGTATGATTTCGTTTGATACTTGCTGAACTTCATTTGATATAATTGCATATTTTTTACCTAAAATTTCGTACACAATTACACAACGTCGAATGGATAAGTCGTAGGAGCTGAATAATAAGAATTCCTAATTTAACACGGAGGTTCGAAAGAGTGAAATTCCTAATTTAATACAGAAATTAGGAATGCGATCGCAATTCTAGAGGATTGGGAGAATTGAAAAATTCTATTCGAAAATAAAGATTTAATTCAAGTAAACTTCTTAATTGAAAATTTAACTTCTTCACGAATAATATTATATAAAGATATATGTATCGATGTTTTTTAATGCGCTACCGTTCAAGCAATACTGAGACTATAATCTACTACACAATGATAACTATGATTATTTAAGTTTCATTTCTGAATGATTTGTACATCACTGTTATAAATAGCCAGGACTTTTATAAATTTTATAAAATTTTTAAAAAGCGTGTGAACCTAATGGTGATAATTTCAGTTACGCTGCGGCAATACCTACAACAGCTCTTGGCTGCCTTCGAGCTCTTGGAGCCTCTTGGAGCCATTTGATTATTAGATGATTTAGGTTAGGTAGGTTAGTTAGTTAGGTTTTTGACAAAGAATTATTTTTTGCGCCTTTAATGGTTAAGAGCTGCTGATCGATTTTTCTTTATTCACAACGGCATGAAAACAAAATATTCTTATTCCCATCACCAAGAATAATCCAACATGACATAATTGGCATAATATGGACAAAATCTATTATTATCATCAGTTTTACCAAATGTTTCTATCGTCAATCTAATTATCTGAAGCAGTTGAGATACTTACATATGGCGGTAAATAAAATCTTCGTCTACTGGAACAACCCGAACGACTGGTGAATTAAACGAGCCAACAAAAAGCTACCGCTTTCGCCCACATATCGCGACACCTCGCATAATTCTGGATGATCGTAAAATCCGTCGGCAATCGTCGATTATACAGCGATATTACAGGTCGGCGAAATGCGAAAGGTGCCGAAGAGATTCTCGGATAAATTCAAGACCTTTCCATTCGCTCCTTCCATATCTGGCTAGCCCCTTCATCATGCACCCTTGCACGCCCATTCGAGAACTCGTATACACACACATTATATATATATCGCTTTCGTGAAAGCAGACCCGTCGCGCGAAACAATGAAAGCGCAACCGAGGGAGAGGGATGAAGAGGAGCGAAAGACAACTGGACCATTCTCGTCTATTGAGTATCTGAATTTTCATTTCATCGCAGCGCCAGCATGAACTGAAGAATCAAGAATCGCGATGCGAGTTCCTCTCTCTCTCTCTCTCTCTCTCTCTGAGTCTCGTTCCGTTTCTCTATCTCGCCCTCTATCTCTCTTTTCTGTATTTCTCGTTCCCTTTTTAGCCTCCTCTCTCAATCGGTAAACGAAGGAATCTTAAGTAGGCGGTTTGCAAAACTTTCGGACGACTTACATATTTTATACAGCGTATGGAGCCGCCCCCTTCATTCTCTGTCTCTTTCTCCTTCTCAACTTGCTATTCCTTACGATATTCTCTAGTTAAAAGGGGTTAAACGCGCGAAGCAGAGAATGAAGAAAAATAATCAGGTTATTTCTTTCCTTCTATCGAATTCGAATTTGGCAGTTTTCTTTGTTAAGTTCAAATCTTTGAATTGAAATTACAAAACGAGAATATACACTTACTATTTGTACTGGTACTATATTACGATTTTGTTTTTAATTTAAACATAAAAAAAAGAAGTTGTAAAATTCATCGAAATCAGAGAAAGGAATATAATATATGATTCATTTAACGAGAAACTTTTAAAATTTTATCTCCTTTATAAAAAAAAAAAATTGAAAAAAATTATTATCCTCTGAATTGAAGAATATAAATTTGATTTTTGAACGTAACATATTTGAACGGCAATATATATATATATATATATATATATATTGCCGTAATGTTTAATATCTTTTCACGATTGAATAAATTATTTTTGAGAAATGCAAGAATTGGGTGTAGAGTAACTCGTGTTATTTTTGAATTTGATAATTTTTAGTTCTAAGAGAGACTATGACAATTAATTAATATATTAAGGTAATTTTCTTAATTACGAAATTCTATAAATAATGGATAGTACGATAGTATACATGAAATTGATAATTAATTAATCTTTGGTTAATTACAGCGACATATACACATTATGCTCCGCAACATATTGCTCTCATTATGCTATATTATGCGCCATCATACACTAAATTTAGAGATACGCACATAATGAAGATGCTATAGAATTTCGTTTTCAAAGCGTATAAAGTAGACGCCGCTAAAATAGATATTATCTCAATTATTCTAGTTTCCGTTTCAAAATTGCCGGGCAAACTTTCAACTTTTTATCTGAAAAATAAATGTTTGTCATTGTTCCATGCACCTCGACGCTGCGAGTATTTAGATGCATACGATTAAAAATTTTTATTGCCCATAGCGGCACAAAAGCAAGCGCTCCAAATTCAAAGAGAAATAGCGCGGATAAAATATTCCTGCGAGCGTATGGAATCTCTTCTCGTTCATCAGTATTATTAAATGTATATTTTTCAATTCCTCAGCCTTGAGAATGTCGTTGGGAGAAAGTAGAATTTCTGCCGGCTAATAATATGTGAAAATTATTAAAAACAGTTTCAAACATTTTTCAAATAAAAACGATAAAAGCGACGCGAAGAATTTTTCAATATCAGAACCTACGGAAAACTTTAGTGACTACATATATAAATAAAAAAGCGTTTCAGCGATTCATAAATTCTACCTTACTTACTAGATATATGTGTTACATTCTGACTTGCCGATAGAATCTCGCGAACAGTATATATAGACCCAGAAACCAATTAAATATATAGAATCTAGAAAAAGCGTCCAATAAAATACAAAGAAGTATCTTTATCCCTCGAATCTTCGTTCGCGATCTTTTCTGCAGACCCCCTCCCCCTCCCTCCCTTTTACCCGCTTCACCCAGCGATAGTTCAGAAGATCATTACTTCGTATCATACACGCTTGGTCTTTCCGCACGCCCCAGTTTTGTCTATATAAACTCTCTTTCCGCTTCACCCCCCTTCTCTCTCTATCTACTCTCTCTCTCTCTCTCTCTCTCTATCTGCCATATCTCTGTCGGCACGAGCCTGCTTTATCTCTCTCGCGGCGAGCTCGATCGTTCCCGCGTCTGCGATCGCGCAGTCCTTCGGCTGCAAACTTTAATTAAAAAAGCGGCCGTTCGATGTACACACTGTCCCCCCCCACCCTCCTACCTCCGTCCACCGCCCGACGACCCCTCGTCCGCGCATCCCCCTTCCACGTAAACACACACACACACACACACACACACACACACACGTACGCAGATCGAACTACTGACATTCGGAAACGAGAAACTCGTTCACTGGGTGTCGTCGATCTGCCGCAAACAGAATTGGGACAACTGTCTTTAATTTCGCGATTGGCCGTGCGCGAGGGTTTTTGAAAACCAACTGGGCGGCAGGGAATGGGGGGGGGAGGGGGCGAGAAGTCAAAGGCTTCCTGCAGCTCGTGAAATTCGTTATCTCCTCGAGCTCACTCCCTGCCCCTACGAACCCCTCGGCCTCGCTTTTGCTTTTCCTTCGCTCGTGTCGTCGGGCGGGGGAGGGGAGGGGGGAACTCGTCGCGAGCGGCGGGCCGTTTCGAGAGCCATTAATATTTCGCTTGATTATGTTGATTTTCCTCGCCCCTCCCCGTCAACTCCATACCTGCCGCACGGTCCTGCGTCCCCTGATTTATTTCGAGAAGATCGTACGTCCCTTTTTCTATCCCTTTTTTTTTATACTCTTTATTGGAAAAGTTTCGAGTGGAATGAACGAGGTAGCTGGAAAGTTGTTATCGCCGATTCTTATGTCGTTATCCGCGGCTCGGGGAAGGGCTAGAAGTGTGTTTGCTAACTTCTCGAGAGCTATTGTAGTTATTTGGTCTGTAAGAAGAACACTCGATAGTTGAAAATAAATTTCTCATCGTTGCATAATTTGCAAATTCAGATGGCTTTCAATGGATGTACAGAGCATTCAAATTCATATAAAAATACTGCATAGACTTTTTTCACATTATGAAACTGTGCATTGTCATAGAGAATATAAAAGAACTTTTACGTTAATTTTCTATCTGTCCACAAATATTTATAGATAATACAAAACTATTTAGCAAGAAATTGCAATAATAAGTCCGCAACCACTGTGGTTTCTATTCTCAAGCTAATGATTAATTGCTCATTATGTCTTTAAGATAACTTATATATTCATTGTTTATAGAATACTACAAATATTAATATTTTCATTTTATTCTATTATTTTTTAAACCAATGATATTTTCGTCTACCAAAGGAAGATACAGAACGCTCAATACCAATATGACATGTAAAAGATGTCAGAGTTTATGTCGTCGAAATTCCTATATAACAACGGCCGGCAATCTGACAGTCTGTCAGTTTGTCCGCCCGTCTGTTACCGCGTTCTTTACTCGGAATGTTGGACGACTAATGCGAGGTTTTCGTTTCATATGTACAGTAAGCGTATAGTTGCCGATATTAAAATCGGAGCCAGCGTCTCGTCAAAATTACGAAAGAGCAAAAATTAGCTATCGCTCACGAATTTGTGAAATTATTCATTGATGTATTTGTTATATAATAAAAAAGCGAAATTCTCTAATACAAATTAGGAGCTAGAATGAAAAGGAATTGTAATAGGTAGTAGAAAAATTAGCTACAATAATGTATACCACAAAATCAGATATGGTTGCTAATTTATTAATAGAAGCTTTACAATTGCAAGAAATATTACAGTTCCCAATTAACGTTAACAAGTACTAAAATCGATTATTTTCTGTTGAATATCATTTGAGATTCTGCGATGTCTATTAATAGAAAAATAAATATAATTCGGAAAATTTCCAGAAATCCGACGGTGACGTTAGGCATTACGAATGGAACAGTTGACTTATCTCTATATTGAAATAGCATACGCAAACTATCGCGTTTTGTTTAACCTACGTGGGATCGTAAATATCATTGGGGTACTCGTACTTGTAAAATTGTAACTGAATAGTTTGCATCATGAATTTGGTATTGAGGAGCCATGGGGAGGGAACTGCACAAATACGTATAAATATAAAGTATTCGTATGATTTTTTGATAAATTTAGTTTTGACCTTTTGGTTACGATTTTCATTTTGATGTTCACAAAGGATAGAATCGAGATATTACGATACTACTCGACGTAACACAATTACTCTGTATAAATAAGCGACAGATACACGTTTAACTTCATTATTTAGATTAATGAAATATACGTACCAGATTAACTAATTTGAATTATCACGCAATCTGTGGCTGAACGAGTATTTCCAAAGAATACGCGAAACTTACGACATTTAATAATGTTGCCCCCCGTTGAATCTACATCGCAACCATTTACCCGTAATTTTTTTCTTTTTTTTTTTCAATAAACACCCAATCCACAGGCAGTCAAATCTCCCGTCCGACTCCTTTGCACGACTATGCATTCGTATGTATTCGTTGTATGCGCATGTATGTATTGAATGTATTCGTTGGCGAATCGCGTCACGCGCAACACCTGTTCTTCTCAAAAATTTCCACCCCCCTCCACATAACTTTGACGAAAGTACGGCGAATAAGTACTTTAACGCACCCCTTCCACCCATACGCGCGCACTCGCGCCCGCGTTCGCCCGAGCGACGATCCAACTACGAAGGGCGCGAGAGCCAACGCGGGGTTTATCGCGGCGAGGTGTATTGGGGTCGAGCCGGCTTTATCCGGTGACCCCGTGTATATGCTCGCGCCTGTGTCTGACAGTCGCTCGCATCAATCGGCGATCCCCAATGCGTGGCAGATCTGAGGCTTCGTCCTTCAGCCCCTCCACCCGTACACCGATGCGAATCAGAGGGACGGCAATGGCTTACGATTTAAGTCTGTACATGGAAATAATATATGTACAGATGTGTGCGTGTACGTGTTATGTATCTGTGTAAGAGAAGTTCGCAAAGACATTGGGAGTATACGTGTGTGCGGTGAAAGCCTTGTTAAGTCGACTGCAAAGAACCATGTTGAAGCAAAAGAAAAAAAAAAAAACAAACGATAGTGTTATAACCTAATGCATCCTGTATGCTTTTTGCGCTGTTGAATTCAAATCCGTTCAATGCCTTCTTCCGGCGCATCGGGGAATTGATCCGGATTTGTAAAAAAAGGCGGTTAGTAAACTCGGATTGAAATTTGTAGATCTAGGGCTTTTATTGGCTTAAGCCTCTACTGTATTAATTGGGTATCGTCAGAGGTATCTTTAAGTGACTTAGGATTATCCATTAGCAACCCAAATAGCGCACACGGCATACTTATAGACGAGTTATTGTTTTTTTCTTCACCCGCCATCGTTTTTAATAGAACATTGTCAGCATTTTCGACGGAGGTAGTTGACAACGAACTAGTTTGCATTTAAATACATTTTGATTTACTGCGCCGAACAGCTGGTGCGCGCGCATGCCAGGGTACGTATACCCGTTGGGAGGCGAACTTTGGACAATTTCTGTTTAAATGCGCGTCGAGAGCCCAGTGCCCGGATATATACGTGCGCTAGACGCGCGTGTATACGTACATACACTACATATATATATATATATATATATATATATATATATATATATATATATCGCAACCCGTACGAGCATATTCGCATACATACTGTATGGCAGTTTATGCTATACATGCACGTTGCATATGTAGGAAAGAAGTTTAACGCGGGCGCACCAATAACTTACATTAACGCTGAAATTTATGGCCGAAGTTTTTAAGTATACAGAACTAAACTGAAGAAACATATTCTCGGGGAGGGGTGGAGCGCGTGCGCAGTGGGGATGGGAGGGAAATTTTCTGAATTTCTAAATGTTGCCGCGCGTGCCCTGATTAGGTATTATATAGGGAATTTCCGAGGGCCGAGCTTTGGTAATGCGTTTTCGGTGCGGTGAACGGCACGCAAATCTTGTTCACATCTGCTGCACAATGCAGCACAGTGCGGGTCTCACGGATGTGTTTTAAGAAGTTGCCAGTGTCTTTCGATACATCGTGGGATTTTAATATTGATCTTATGCAGTTACGAGTGTAGAATTTTTCCACTTTGTCCGAAATACCTGATCGATTGCGATAATACGAAGAGACGAATTATCGATTACCCATTCTACCGTAACAGAACAATGGCAAAAAATGTTCCAAAAGTCAAGTTAACAAAATTGTGTATCGGTGTATATGCGTCTGTAAAACCAAACATATTTTTCTAAGAACCTCAACCTAGAACAAAACCTTTTTAATTCTATTTTACGTTTTCAAGACAATTCTTGATAAATATTAAATGGTTCCGACCACGACCAACTCCTAGCGTATAAAAATTCAATGAACTATAATTAAACAATATATAAATTTAACTGTATCATATATTAAAATCATTACATTGTATATCATTCTATTAATTGTTCTCATACGTGCGCTAAGGAAAATAATGGGAGCTACAAGAATTTTCGATGTAAAAAGAAAAATTAAATTTCTATC
>JACCIC010000211.1:440000-450000 GCA_018907035.1 Sycobia sp. Sy_11 | reverse complement strand
AAATTAAAAAAAGTCGCGTGTACACAGAGAGCGAATTTTGTTATACAGTACATTTATATTTCTATTTCTCAATTCAAAGCATACGTTCCGTAAATAAATAATGCAGGAATTTGTCTATAACAATCTGTAGAAGAGTGCAGAACAAAATTGAAATTCTTTTACCTACAGCGTAATCGAAAAATTCTTGAAGAACCATATAATACTATGAACACTTGAAGACCCGCGGCTGTGTACTTCTCTCGTAGAGATAAGTGTACAGTGCCCCTTGCGACATATATTTTACACGATCGGGCGTTATAGAAAAATAAATGTCCACCCGTTCTTGGACTAGGACAGCTGAGTGTCGTGTCCAAGTGCGCTGGCCCTCGCTGCCCTCCCGAGATTATCAGCCGGAGGCTCATCGCCGAGGACTCGTTGATGACTCCGTTTCCGATCGCACCGTTGATAAAGGCGCATGCCCGAATTTTTATATATTTACACGCCCGGCGATAAGCTCGATCCGGCAGCGAGGGGGCGAAAAATTCGTAAAACTCGAGAGTAAAAACTTTTTTTCGATACTTCAATCGTATTACTCAACTAAAAGATGGCCGTAGCATAATTTTTTCAAAGTCGAAAGATTACCATTTCACCGTGACTCGGCGTGCTGTTCTGCTTCTGCATCTCGCCGATAGCTACAGCATCGTAATCCCACAAAGAGATTTCAAAGGCGGTCGAGCTTCAAATTCCAATCTGTGGAAGACCGACTTCTTTTAATTTAATCCGTATTATCCATTGTTCCGCGGTAATCAAATCGAAACAAAATCTTACACCCAATTAACTTTTACAACTACGGACGCGCGAGTAAACCTACCTCGCTCGTTTTTACTCCATCTGCTTTCTCTCCTCCCCGCCCCCCCCCCCCAACTAGCGGACAGAGTGGATTACCGCGATTAAGCAGGGCCGTTATACATATGTAATTGCCGGGACATCCGCGGCCCGGCCCATCCAGTTACCCGCAGATGCAACCGATGAATATTGCCGGAGCCGTGCCGTGAGGGAAAGGGAGCGGCGAGAGGAGTGGAGACTTTCAGTAAGGAAACTCTCGATCGGATTAAAAATCTGAGCAAAGCTGCGCTTTTCCTATTAGAGTGGTGAAAGAAAAAAGAATTTTACTCTAACGACAATAAGACAGGGACCTGGGTTGGAATTATTTTTTTGTATTTTGCGAATGTACACATTCCTTCAGTGTAAAAAAGATATGGACGATTTAAAAAAAAAGGTGGAAAGAAAATTTAGCCAATGGTGGAAATAATGTTCCGTGAACAAAATCAGCGTTAATATCCCTGCTGAACGATATGGAAATGTAATTTTAAAGCTAGAATGTTCTTGTATTCTTTGGTCCATTTAGCATCGAAATTATTATTATTATTAAAACTATATATAGATACACGAACAAATTAAACAAAATAAAAAACAATTGTATCGACAGGCATAGAATGCGATCGTCAAAAAAGAACTTTCAAATATTCATATTTGGCAACTGCACCATGCTATTCAAAAATCTACAAATAATAAATGGCTTCAAGAACGAGCAGAAGCATTGACTCGATATTTGCTCTTTCCCCCCATCCCTCTCGCTCTCTTCACCATACGCCTCCTACTTCAACGAGGTCATTTACTTTATTCTTCCGAGAATTTTCCATTCGATGCCTGAAATTATTTTTTCCACCGCTCGTCGGGGCTTCAATAAAGTATAAAGCATCTCGTATTACGAGCTCGAGTTCGAATGGTAATTCAAGTTTAAAACCTAAATATCGCCCCCCGGAATATCGCATATAAATGTAAAAATCGTGGTTCCGCTATAAAAAAAAAAAAAGAAAAACTGGATGCGGCTCGCTGAGGGAGACGTACCTAAAAGGTATTTGATCGTCGATCGTTGTAAACGAAGGATAATAAAACATGGATTGTTAATTAGGCTAAATTTGCGGGCAATAACTGTATATTGATTAAAAATACATCTGAAGAAAATGATTTAATTATTTCATCGAATTTGCACATTTTCCTGAAATATATTTCGTGTGTCAACAATAATGTATCGCATTGCTCATTCGAATAGTTAATTAAATTTTTTTACACAGACTATAGAAAACACAATGGATAAAAGATTGAATATTAATTCACTTTTGTGTAACAGCTATTAATAAAAAATAACGTAAAATAAGAAAGTATCCGTATTCACGAGATTGCTAAAACGCCCATATAGTGCGCTATCCCCAAATTGTTGAAACTACCAATTTTCAAAAAATTTCCAACTCCCACTCTATCTCCGATATTCAAATAATAAAAGCAGAAGAAGAAGAAGAAGAAGAAGAAGAAATGCGTTCGAAGAAATAACGCTCAATCTTTAATCTGTTTCTTAATGGGTATTGAGACTGTAACTTCCCATCGCGTGCTCTTTAGATGTATCGGTGAACACACACACACACGTGTATATATATAGTCGTTATCGAAACAGCAACAACAACGGTACAGCATTAGCAGCAGCAGCAGCAGCAGCAGCGCCGGCCAGCGACGCAGCGATGCGAGCCGCGCTTACGACGGCACTAAACTTTGGCGTACCGAGGCTCGGCGCTGCTGCTGCGCTGGATTACAAGCCGCTCGGCCGCCTGCGAGCTTCGGGATAAACCGACCTCGAGCCTCGGCGTCCTCGCGCCCCCCCCCCCGCCGTCCCCATTAACCCTCAACCCTCTCTTACCACCCTGCCGTAATCACTCGCGAATAATAATTGCCCGAACAGGTGCAAAAGCCAAGCCGCGCGCGGCCTCGTACTCGTATCTCGATTCCCGCGCACTGACCCCCAGCCCGCCCCCCCTCCACCCGCCGCCGCCGTCACTCTCGTCCTCTCCAGTCCAATTAGTGTGTCCGCGCGCGTACGTGTGCGCACGGGCAAAATACAACCGGGACCGGCAATTATAACGTTCGACGGCCCGGGGAGAGAGAGAGAGAGAGAGAGAGAGAGAGAGAGAGAGAACGGGGGTTATTTCCCAGCTAGACATATAGATATATAAAGTCCGAGAGTTAATCGAAAGGATTCGCTGATCCGGTTCCCCTTTCGGACATTCGGCCCGACTCCCTCCACCGTGTGGTGGAAGCGAGATGTATCGGGCTCCCCCCCCCCGCCACTCCCCACGTTCGCGTTGCAGAGTACCGCGCCACTGCTGCCGCCGCCGCCGCCGAGCGGTGATTACGGGCGTTCGCGACTCGCGGCCACTGCCCTCCTTCTTATTAACGGCTCTCCGAGCCCTCTTCGGCTGTGCGGCGGTCGGCCGTAGCATCGCGTCCGATTCGTTACCTCGGCGCCGCGCTGTCCGCGCACCCCGTATCGGGTGTCTGTTCTCCGATAGCGGCGCGACCCCGAGCGGGTCCCGCGCGCATTATAGAACGGCGCGGCGGTTGTTACGGTGGCCGAGTCCGATTACCGTGGCCGGGGCCGGGGTGAGCGTTTCGTACGAAAAGTTGGCGAAATCCAACGATACATCGAGATAGAAACGAAGCTCCGCGCTCGTCGTGATTAGTAGTCGGGGATCCGACTGATAGGGCGCGTCTTTCTGCCGACTGTTTTGCGCACCTGTTCTGTGGCTCGATATCAGTTTCGTAGTTGCTGCGCACCCAAAACGGGATAATTCACGAGGCTACCGGAAAACAGGATTATTGATTTTTATTCTACCGACTAACGACATTTTATTATAATTAGAAAATATGACGATTTTTAGTATTTTGTTTTATGAAAATTCTGTAATAGAAAAGCTGGTCTTACACGTGCGGTTCATTACTACTGGTTTATAAATGTATCGTTCACGATGCAGATTAATTTTCCCGTCGTTCGACCATTGCTTTTTCCGCTTTTCTAATTAAGCTGATCGACTTGGATGGTGCACGGATATCAAATGCAAAGCTGCTTCTTAATAGTTGCCAAAGTGTAGGCACGACCCAGCAATAGTCTTCTCTTTCTAATACTGTTTCAGCGATCTAAAGTCTTTTTTAATTACGCGAATTCCAAAAGAAATTATATATAGTACGTTTCAACAGAGTTGTAGAAACGAATTATTTACTTCGTATATATGAAGATAGAATATTTTAATTTGAAGTACTACAAATTATCTATATATTAAGTTTGTGTGTCAATATCCGTAGGCTACTAATTAATCATATCGGATCGAGTCGTTATTTTTCCAGAAAATGCCTCCTTCTCATTGTCGCTTGGGTGAAATGTGCAAGTGTAAAAAAGTCCGCGATTACGATCGCGAGCGCACAGAGGCCCGATAAACAATAAAAGTGCATAAACGCGCGAAAATAATCCCGACCGCGCGTACACGCATACCGAATTCCGCGTTTCCGAGTAAAGCTTAAAATTCCCGACGCCCCCTACAGGGAGGCGGCGGTGCGACTAGAAATCATATAATGCAAAATTAGACTAAGCTATGTTTAGCCCGGCCGCGGACGCGGCGCGCGTTTCGCGGAACCGTCCCCATTTCTGGGTCGAGAACGACTTCGCCGCCTCGCTCGCCTTCCCCCCCCCCCGCTCCCCCCGCCTTTCTCTTTCTCGAGGGCTGCGCTCGGCTGGGCTTTCGAGCGCGGCGGGCGACACGCAGTTTACCGCGGTGGGAAAATCGCTTCTCGTCCGCGGCAAAGTTTCGAAACGAGTTTTCGCCCCCGCCTCCGCCCTCCTGAACCATGCCGGCGTTCCGAAGAGTTCACCGGAGCCGGAAGTTTTTCACCCGGGCTGCTGGGACGGCTGCCGTGCCGGGTAAGGGTCTTAAGAGCGGCGCGCGCGATGGGCGCAGGAGTTGCGCGCAAACGACTACGTTAAACTCATTATTTCGCAGGGTGGCGACGAGGGAGGCGGGGGGGGGGAAACATTTTCAGCCCGCATACGTACGCGGAAGCGCACGCACGCGCGTAGCCGGCGAGGTTCTCCCGCCCAACGGGGTCAAGGAAAAGTTGGTCGGAGGTCGGGGCGACGCGACGACAATCCTCGAGGGCTTGACGGGGGAGGGGAGATTGGAGAGATTGTCGATGAAAAAAAAAAAAAACAGTTGGATAAGCATTACGAGGACAGTAAAAGAAAAAAAAAGAAGAAAAAGAGTTATATTCGGTATAATATAATCTGGGGATGCGTTCACCGGTAAATGGGCAATAGAAATTTAATGGCTTCAATTTCAATTATGTTTCCCGCCCCTACCGGTTTCTCCTTCCCCCACTCTCTCTCTCTCTCTCTCTCTCTCTCTCTCTCTCTCTCTGTATTTCTTTTCTTCCGTTTCGCTGCAGCCTTCTTTTTTTTCTTTTTTTTTTTTAATCTGCAGTAAAAATCCCGAAACAAACGGAGCCTATTAATTTTACCGACTGCTACGAAATTTATACAGAGTCGGCCATTTCCTATACTTTGTCAAACGAATTGCGGATATTATTTCTTGCCCGTACAGTTCGCGAATAGATAAGGGCAGTAGTACTTCCTGCATCATTGATAATCATAATATTGTGCGCAAAGTATCCGGACTATACGGTCGAGACTAGATAGCCACGTGGGACAAAAATTTACGGAAGTCAGACAGATCCATGAGGCAAACAATGCGAGCATCGGATCTCGATCGATTGCCTCAGCTTATTCACCCCCCGCCCTCCTTCTCCGACTATCTCCCTCTATGCCTACTCATAAGCGTATCGTTCTCCCGTATATGTATTACGTATTTTCTTTATTTTGTATTATACGAATGCAAATAAATTCACATCTATCCAGCCAGCTATCTAGCCATCTATTCTCCGCCAACCTCTCCTCCAATGAGATAAGTACGTGCAGGAATAATATCGGACTATATATATATATACCGCCTCAAAAGAGCACATCCGTGCTTCGTTCGAACAAACAACCAGCCCCCCCCCCCCTCGCCCGCGCCAACCTTCCCATTATCAACGAACGCCTGTACCGCCGTCGCTCGGACAGGAAAGTGGAGCTCTCTTTGCTGGCGCGTGCAAATCCGACCCAGACGCCGCTCCGCAGGAACTTGAAACTTCCCGTTCGTAAGCCTGCCGACATAACCACCTGCCGTACGCGCGCGGGGAGGCAAGTGTACATAGGCCCGTTCCTCCCTCTCTCTCTCTCTCTCTCTCTCTCTCTCTCTCTCTCTCTCACTCTACGTGTTTCTATCTCTTTGCACAATTCCGAGATAGAGGGAGAGACGGAGAAAGAGAAACAGCGACCATGAGGGGGGGGGGTAGAGAAAGTTTCGCGCACGATAGGAGGGTTATGCTGCGCGGTAGTGAGTGGCGGTACGGGGGAAGGGGGGTCAAGCATTTGTGGGAGACGCAGAGCAGTGGCTAACGGCGACTACCGGCGATATCGGTAATGAGATAACGACTGTGTCCGGCGGCTGTGTTTGCTCCCGCGCGTACGGTTCACCGGTGTCCCCTACCCCGGCGGACTTTCTTGAGGTTTTGGAGAACGGGGGACTGGGGCGCCGAACGGAGCTTCCGTTTCCATCGTCCTTCCATACCCCCGTCCACAGCCGGACCCGCGAACGCGCCTAATCTCTAACGGAGGCATGAGGCTATATTATATACTCTTTGTGCATGTACGTATATATGCAACATATATATATATATATATATATATATATATATATATATATATATCTATATATATATATATATATATATATATATATATATATATATATATACTTGTATAAAGCAGCTGTTTGTTCGAAGTTGCTTATCTTTCGGCACGCGGGCCGGCACGTGGCGCGGCCGCGTCGCTCTATCGATCGCTCGGCTGGTGCCGCTGGCGAGAACCGCAGGAAAAGTGCGCACAGGCGGCGAACGGATAATCGGAAATGCGCCCGCCCGAGCCGGGACGTCGAAGGCTCGAGGGGTCGTCCGTTCCGTGGATTGGTTTCTGCAGCGGAGGTAGGGGATGGTTGATAATAGTGAGCGAAGAGATATAATGGCGATGAGAGCTGCCCTAGTGGACGGGTGTCGCGAGAATTTCCACGGCGCTACGATGATTTTACTGATTTTTTAAAAAAAAAAAATTGTGTTGGTTTTATTATTGATATACACCGTTTTTAAAAAAAAAATTTTTCTTTTGTTAACACAGTTATCGGATACACGTGTGATATATTTATATGATGTATAAAATATACGATGAATAAAAGCTCTGTTCCCTCAATACATTTTATCATCAATATCTGTCGTTCAATTTATTTTACAGCGCGCGGCGCGCATTACTCTCGAGTCTCCCCCCCCCCCTCCTCTCTGCCGTGAAGAATTTTATTAAACGATTTATATCGCAATATTCATATTCCCTCGTTCCCAAATGAGAAATTAACAACCATCAATAATTCCAGAACGTAATAATCGTCGGAACATTATCGAACGTCCAAATAATAATTGCCTTGGATGCGTCGTATCCGACTCTCTCTCTCTCTCTCTCTCTCTCTCTCTCTCTCTCTCTCTCTCCCTCGATCAAAGCGAGAGAGGGATCAGATGGAAAAGAATTAAAAAAAAAGAGAGCCTTACAATAATCGACGAACGCATAACTTATATACGCGCGCTAAACCACGCGATACCCTCCCCACCCCCCCACCCACTCTGCCGACTATTCCTCATACGCTCGTCTGCCTTTGTGTATGTATACGAGGTGCGAAACATCTAATTATCTACATATATGTGTATAGGTAATACATAGGCGATGTTTTCGCACGCGCGCGCGCCAACCGATGATTACGGGGTGTTGTTGCGTGCGCCGCTTTCGAAGAGGAAGAAAGGGGGAGAAAAAAAAACAAACGAAAAGTAAAAGAAAAAATAAAGCCTTCCAGCTCTCGGATATATGGAAGATCTTACGATGCGGCCTGCGAAGCGTGCATATGGTTTATTTAAGTATAGGCCGAATTATCGCGACGGCGTGTTTCGGTGGTTTTTCCCCCCCCTCTCTCTCTCTCTCTCTCACTCTCCTTCTCCGTTTTTTCTCTCTCTCTCTCGTTCCGTTGCTGTCGATAGAATTGGCTCTGCTGCTTTGGATAACGAGGTATTGATGGGCTCTGTGCGATATTTACCAACCTTTCATTAGGTATAGTAAGACAATGGACGTGCGTGTGCGCGTGATTCGATACGATTGGCTGTATATGATTGCCGGGCTCTCGGGGAATAATCCGATTATAGAATGAAAAGATCCGTCGCCTTGGCGGAAATTCTTCGGCGCGGCATCAAATCCTCGTCGAACTCCGCGCGCGCGCGCGAATATACATTTGAAATCCTATCATTAAATATCTTATGGAGGTGAGCAAGCGTTGGCGTTGAAATATCCGAGGTGTAAGCGTCGTAACGGCCCGTAAGGCGATTAAGTCAAAAGGAAATGATATAAAAATCGTCGTAAGTCTTGTATAGAGTAAAAGGGGTGAATATTAATGCCGTGGATTAATTAAGTCCGATCTTGTGCCGGGTTAAAGGGGGAAATTAAAACGTAAGGTGTTGGCGGACCGCGGAGTGCCTGAACTACGAAAGAAATCGTTGAGAGAAAGGTAATAAGAGAGAGAGAGAGAGAGAGAGAGAGAGAGAGATAGAGAAGATAAAGTCCGAGGAGCTGGAATTCAATTATTGGAACGCCTCGCTTAAGGCGATGAAAGTGAAAATTTTAACGCCATCGTCGATGAGGACTGAAGATGTTCGACTATCGACCGAGAGAAAAGTAATTTCATTCAATCACAATTCTCTGAAGACCTCATTTTTGTGCAAACTCGTATTTATAGGTTGTTTTACTTCCGGGCACAACAGTGGACGTTGATAAAAGACGCATGACATCCGAATACTTTCTCGATTAATAGATTTATCGACAAGGCTAAGATCGTTGAAGTGACTTTCGATCTTGTCACCATCACAAACAATATTCATAATTTAGTAATCTCGGGAGCGAATTTCACCTTGATGCTGATAGTTTAGTCAGGTCAACCTTTATTTGTTCTTTCTCAAAATCAAAGCTCTAATGTCAATTCTGAAATTTTACTGATGCAAAGCATTGAAGCTATCGTAAATGGCCTTTGGGCCTCTCTCTACGTAGAATTAGAATGATTTTTTCTGTAAAAAAACCGTGGAACATGTATTTTTACACTGACAATAAAGTTTCTCTTATTAAATAAATATTTTTTTACTTTTCGCGATGAAAATCATATTCTTAAATTGAGAAAGTATTTTCTATAAATGAAGGAAATAGATACTTCATGCAAGACTCGATCCATTTAAATCACATCGTCTGAAGTCCAGCTAAGATTTTCTAAATTTAAGCTAATGATTTACTTGGTACAAAACAAGAAAATATAAACTTAATGGAACATTTCTTTTTCAATTGCAGCAATTCTTATTCAAATTCTTTACGTTTTTTTGTTTCTATAAAGAACTCTTAGCTTTTCCATTCCACCAATTGAAATTGTCAACCAACGATCAAAAAAGCATGTGGTCTATTCTCGGATCCAATTAATCTTTCGACTAATGCACTGTACATCTCCTAACATAATACCCGCGTGGGATATTAATCAATGATTAAATTGCTCGACGAATCAGAAAGAATAATTTCCACCATCTGTATATATATATATATATATATAATCTCACGCTCGTTCGGGAAAGCTGGTTTCTTTTCCCATCAGTCTGGCCGTTGCGTTACCTCGGCGCCGTCCGCGCGCGGTCGGCCAAGCCTCGACAGAATTTCCTCGTAAAAAGCGAATTCGAATAAATATCAGAGAAAAAACCGCGGGCGCGAGGACGTCGAGAGCGGGGCTGCGGCAAGGGGTGGCCGGGGCCACCGACGCCCCCGGGTTCTGGGCGAAATAAAACCAGTTGACGCGCTTAATGGAATATCCACGAAAGAGGCCCCGCGCGCCGTGCAACGGTGGGCCGTGGGGCGCGCCTGTAAAAATGGAACCTCGTAAAAAGCCGGCCGCGAGGCCGTAGCACAGCTCGAGGTGCCGCG
>JACCIC010000211.1:382500-435000 GCA_018907035.1 Sycobia sp. Sy_11 | reverse complement strand
TACGTCGATTTCTTTTTCGACCGATCTAGTAAGCAACTAGATTTATTTTGTAGATTTATTACGAATTTAATGAGAAACCATTAGCCAAGTCTAAATTAAGTTTTCAATTAAGCATGGGAATCTAATCCACTGGGACATTGTGTATTAGTCTATTAATCGTCCACAGTATAAAAAAGCTAAGAGCTGGCTTTATTATGGATAAAATCATTTCTTACATGAGTCTACCAAAAATCCATTGTAGAGTTACAGAAGCTATTTTTCCCAAAGCATAGGGAGAGGGAGAGAGAGAGAGAGAGAGAGAGAGAGAGATAGAAAGCCACTCTACCCCGACCACAGAGCTCCTAATAGAAAATAAATGACAGACAATTTTCACATCCGACACCATCGTACGAGAAACCCGGAATCACAGAAAACTCCCCCCCCCCCGAGTCACCGAACAGAATAACCCAATTCCCCGTTCCTCGCCTCTTTCTCATCTTTCCTCCTCCTGGATCCTCGATACGCGCGTACACGTCGCGCAACGCCCTCGAGCATCCCTCCTCCCTAGCCACGAGCAGCATCGCGCTTACAGGAATGCGGCCCGTTGTGTTTTTCTTCGTTTCTGCCTCCCTTCGCTCTGCCCCATCCAGCCGGCGCAACGCAACACCGCGACAATGGCACCCGTAATCCGGAAATACCTTCACCGAAACCGATTTAACTTTAACGTCGAACGCGAGCTTCATAAATCATCCCGCGGCGCGGGTCGGGCCGGGATAGCAACGAAGAACAAACGCTGCCATCGAGACGCGTGAGGGAGAGAGAGAGAGAGAGAGAGAGAGAGGGAGGGAGAGAGGGACAGTGAACGAGAGCGGTGGTAATCCGAGCACTAAGGGAAGGGCGAAGACCCCTTACTCCCCCCCCCCCGAACGGTCTTTAATCGACAATTTCACGAGATTAATTAAGAGTGACGAACGGCCGCGATTGGTCGCGCGACCTTTCGCGAACCGATTGGTTATGCCTCGCTCCTTCGTCCCTCCCCTCCCCCTCCCCGTGACCCTCCCGCATCCCTCGGCCGTGCGAGGAAGCACGAGAGGCGGCTGCTGCGGTTCGCGCGTATTACATAATTAGCTCCGCGGCGCGGAACGAAGCTCCCCTTTGGGTGGGGGAAGGGAGAAGGAGGCATCTGCGAGCCAGCGCGCTCGCGCACCTGCTCTTTAATTTGGCGCGGAGAGGAAAGGCTTATATATCCGAACTCTCGCCTACCTCCCCCCCCCCGCCTGGCTCCTCAATCTCGGGCCAGGTTCGAAATAACTTTCTGTTCCACGAAACGGGCGGATCCGACGTTACCCGAATTCGAAGCGGAATATACAGGATAAAGGGTTCCTCGTGTAAAAAGTATTATTGGTTCGATGAAATTGAAAATTTGACGTAACGAATTGACGACTTTTTACAATGTGAATGTCTTGGTGTTTTTATTATTGACTGTTTTTTTTTTAATACGATAGAAGGTCTAAAAAAATAATACGATTTATCGGAGAATCAAGTTTACATTCAATTTATTTCATGAGCAATTATGAATTATCCGTGAACACAAAATAAAATGTGAAATCAATTGTGTCATTGAGTCATTATTAAGATTCATTTATTCATAAATATAATTTTATAGATAAATCATAATAGTTTATTAAAACTAATCAAGCCATAAATAAAATATCAGTTCAATTGTGCAAATTATATACGTATATTCGAATTTATATTGAACGGAATGGCTACATATTCTTTGCTCAATGTCCATACGAGCTAAAACAAAATTAATTAATTTCAAAAGTATACATATCATCATGATTTTTCTACATATGTAATTCAATTACATCGGCAAAATTATACATATTGATAAAAGAGTCAGTCGCATGTCTGACAAATTCAATTTTTCAATCGATTTATAATCTTTGGACAAAATTATGTATTCTGCAAAGAACTTAAACGATTCATTCAATTGCATCTTAATACTCGATACTCTGATCAATTCTATAATTTTTTGTATACAATAGAATAATAAGCTCGTGAATTGACGCGCAGAGAGCACAAGTGTATATATATATATATATGTATATATATATATATATATATATATATATAAAGATTCGTTCGATTCATGAATCTTTGCGAAATCATGCTGGAAAGAAACAGAAAGAGAGAGAGAGAGAGAGAGAGAGAGAGAGCAATGTAAAAGAAAAGGTGCGCAGGATCTTCAAGTATCCAGGCTCTGATCTCATTTTAGGCTTCGTATATGGGATAGGTGTGCCTCTGCTTTGTGAGCGGCGCACCGTGACTCGGTAATAACCCGGCGTCAAAGTAGATTTATCATGCCGCGGCGCCGATCTATTGCGCGCGCGCAGGCTAAGAGATAAACCGCTCGTTACAGCCCCGTTAAAAGAAAGGATAATTTGCTTTCGACTCTCTCTCTCTCTCTCTCTCTCTCTCTTTCCCCCCCTCTCTGGCTTTAATCTATACTTTCAAATACTCGAGGGCGAATTAAAAATGTAAATTCACTTAGCGAAGTGTCAGAAGGAGAAAGGAGGGAAAGAGTGAGCGACGGGGGGGTGTAGAGAGAATAGCAGCGTGCCTGGATATGTTCGATTATTATGATTTAGCAGAACCAGAAGCAAAACCTGCTGGCAGTGTATCTTATATTATATATATGCATATATATATATATATATATATATATATATATATATATATATATACCTATCCAATACTCTATCAGTGCCTCGCTGTTTTATACGTGCCGGAGAAGTTCGCCGCTCGTGGCACCCCTGCTGAGAGTTAAACCGCCACCCGTGCGCGCAAGTTTAGAATCAGGATAACGAGTCTGACATTCTTGAAATATATATACATATATATATATATATATATATATATATATATATATATATATATATATATATATATGTATATATCATATATGTTATTGCTATCGCACCTCCAGCACCGACTCGCGTCTATCAACCGACGACAAAGCGGCTATATACGCCCTGGGTCTCTCTGGCCTTTACTTTCTGGCAGCTGTACCGCCACCTCCACAACTTCTTCCCACCAACCTGGATTCCTCACAGTAGAAAATTCGCCGCGTGTTCTCCTGCGGTTTGGGGCTTGAGAATTTTCTAATCCGCCCCCCCTCCCCCACCATCACAGGTGATTAACACATTTAGCATTCGATAGGAATTTCGCGCACGACTAAATATGCCGTGGAGAACGGAATGTCGGGATCGCGCGGGAGAGAATTCATTCGATTGGCGTGAGATTTTTTTTTTTTTTTTTTTTGTTAAATTAAATACGTCCATTTTTTCGAGACAACGCAGCAGTGCAGTGGACGTTGGTTACGAGGGACTTTTAAGTGTAATTCGATATGACAGATCTTGGTAAAGGGAATACCGTAAAAGTAATGTATAAACCGGTTAACGCCGTTATTTCGTATGATGCTCTCTGTGAATATCGTCTGGATCATTATTAATGATGAAACATCATTAATCCGAATATATTATCTGGATATAATCTAGATTCTTATTAATGGTAAACGGACGGAATCTATTACTCTGTGTTTACGGCTCGAGCGGCGAAAGAACCGACGGCGAATGCTATTATCAAAATACCAAAACTACCAAGTGCCATCATTTAATTAATTATTCAAATTTAACTTTATTTAAAAACATACTAAGTATTCTATCAGTTGAATAATAAATAATATTTAAAGCTTCGGCCAGATGTTAAATCTTGAAAATTATTCGAATTCAAAGTAATACATAAAGTTTACGCGGCTGTAGAAGGGCACAATTAAGTGAAGCTGAATTAAAAATCGTGTAGTAGAAACTTTGTCTGTCCGCGATCAGTTTTCGCACAAGTTCCTCTCTTTATACATTGTATCCTTTTGTATACATATATATATATATATATATATATATATATATATATATATATACACTCTCCTGGATTCGGCACGTTCCTGTGCCACGAGCGAGCAGCCTGCATTCAATCATTTCTTTCGACTTTCCCAACGACTCCCCTTCGCTCAGGCAGCGGCCATTCATGGGTCGAGCCTTCTTTTTTTTTGGGCCCACCACGAACCACCCCTTCAGCAGAAAATCTCATTGTGACGGCCGAGTCGGCCGAGGCATACCATTAATAACTCCTTCCCCCTCCCAATCCGTCGGCTTAATTAAAAGGCGAGAAATCATGCGCTCGGGGCACCTGGAAGGGACGAGCCGTGGCGGTGTTTGGCAGAATCGCCTCGCGTAGAATCGCTTTTCTGAGCTTTCGAGGGAGAGAGAGAGAGAGTGCGTGTGTCCGTGTGTGTGTCCGTGTGTATCTGTGAGGCAGCAGAGCTTTTGTCTTCATTTTCCTATACACACGTACCCGCTTGTTTTCTTTTTCCTTCCGCGAGCGGAAGTGCATCGTGTGCATTAAACGCACGGGCCATTAAGCGATTTTCACGAAAACGCTTGGCGAATGAGGAGCGCAGTGCGCCCCTCGTCCCTGCCCCCCGACTATTCTCTGGCAGCAGGATAGTGCGGGTTCGCAGGGACGGGCGCTAATCGGAGCGCCCGGAGAGGTGGGGCGGGCGGGCGGAAAAGTGCGCGGTCACGATTGTTTCGAGAACGGCGCGAGGATTGATGGGGGGGGGGGAGAAGAAAAGCCGGTGCGCGCTTGGACGAGCGATTTTTTTTTTTCATCTTTTTTTTATTTTAGCTCCGTTCAATATTACCCTGTAGCATGGAAATTGGAATTCGTTTACATCGATGTTTAAGGGCGAAAAACAAATAAAACGTATAATAATATTCGATGAAATATATATATAACGGAATTTATTCTCGAATTTAATAATGGAATACTTTATCGAATTCCGTGCATTGGGGAGCGATACGAATGCACGAGAAATAGGGTCTCTCGCGGCAGATTACTGCACGCCGAAAGCGCGGCCCGGCCTTTTAGTTTTTACGGGGGCCGAATCCAGGACAGTCTATAAATGCACACGGCGCAATCGTCCAAAGTTCATTACGTCGCGGTTACTCGGATTATTCAGTGGCTCCGCTTATCGCTGAATTTTTAATATTGCATTTATAATTTATTCAGATTGTTTTTATTTGTTTCGCTTGTAAAATTCATATTTTTCATAATCATGAATAACATTAGTCTTTTTATTTTTTTCACGACATACTTCACGTCGCTGTAATTTATCCCAAATTCAGATTTAATCACTATGAAATGGAACTCGTACAATAAAAAAAATAGTTCCGAAATTTAACTTTCGGTTAAAACGGTTAAAGCAAAATTTGGGGCAAGGAGCGTCATAATTTCGCGAAAGAAAACGCCTGCCAAACAAGCCACGAATACAAATCGCTATTAAAGGCAAAAAGCAATTGTTACGCACGGTACGAGGGCGCGCCCAGCGGTGGCCGAAAGTCTTCACGATCGTCGCCCGTACGAGGCGCGCGTTGCGCCCAGCAATAATTAGCTTACATCGTATCGCCGCGCGCGCCAAAATGTAATGTACGTGTAACGATAAGGGCGCATACACGTGTATACAGTGGCGCGCGTGCGTCTGGCTGGATTTGCATACACGACGCGATAATCAGATCGGCGAGATCTAGCGAAACGCACGCGACTTTGTCAAAAACCCACCCTCGGCGTGCGTGTGTGCGCGCTTACAACGAACATAAACAGCGCTCACTATATTGTTGATGCTGTCGTTACTATTATTATCATTAAAATTTACGGAGATCCTCGTAAATCACGCGGTGACCGCGTTGTAAGCTACGTATTGCATTAAAAATCGGACTTAAGATTGAGAATAATATAAATATGCATTATGTGAAATTATACCTCGCTGTCCAGATAAATGCCACATTACCCTGTAAATTCTGTAAATCGTGCCATACGCGCGTTAATAACTGCTCGCGAATTTGCATAGAACGCGTCGCGTTCCGACACCGCGCCACTCCCGAGGACGGCGCAATTCCAAATTCCAACCTGGACTCCGCTGTAATCGGCGCGGTCTTATCTCGTTCAGCCGAGCCGACCTCGATAGGCGAGAGCGCACAAAAGGAAAAGAATAGTAAAAAGGCGGAGGAAACAAAAGGAAAATCGACGAGCAGCGATTTTAGCGACTCGCCGAACGCAACCGTCGCGCCCCCTCGTGAAAAAAAAACCAAAACACATCCGCGGCACGTATGGAACCGCGCGATTCTTTGGTGGCTAGACTTTTTTCCGCGAAATACCATTCGTTCAAAGACGCGTGCGCACGAAGCCGTTCTTTTTTTTTTTTTTTCAACCGCAGGTTACACAGATACATACGGAAGCAAAGAGCGCACGTGACGGATACACCCGTACCCGAGCTCGTAATTTTCACGCGAGCCATATCTCTGCCAGGGCCATGGGAGGAGGGGGGAGGGGGGAGGCGCTCGTACAGAAAATTGCCCAGGGAGCCAACAGGGGAGAGGGCGCACCCGATAACCCCGAAAAATAACCGTCAATTATCCGACCGGCTACTTCGGTCAGCGACACGGGCAAAAAGGGCGAGTTTTTTTTCTTCTGTGGGTGGAAAAAAAAATTCGTAAATAAGCATCGTTCCTCAATGGGCTTTAATTACACCCACGTGAACGAACATTATCAACTTTGGAACATTTCCGACTGTTATATTTATATTTACATTATAAAAAAAAAACTATTTGGACAAAAATTTTAAAAACAAATCCGCGGCGAAATTCCAATTTACGCGAAATGTTCGAACAAAAACAAAACGCTACTGCCCCCCCCCCTTCCAGCTCCGTGACTTTTTCATACGGGTATATAACAGAGTACGGGAATTCATTACGCTCGCTTTGGTTAATTAGCTGGCTGCTTTATTTATATTCAGTGGAAATGATTTAAAAATGAAAATTGATTCGCGTTTCCAAATATACATTCTCTTGTTTCATTTTTTTTTTTTCGGTCGAAGCCCCCGTTCGCGCGTCAGGCGAGCAGCGCGAGGATTCAAAAAAGCGGATTACGCTCGCGGAGTGGGCCGTCTATTATATATTTGATAAAGCCAGGACGATATTTTTGCTCGTCGGCAGAAAAAGTCGTCTGGGTGAATATTTACATTCATGATTAATGCTCTTGTTGAAAGCGTTTTCCACATTCTTTTTCGTTCCGTTTTCTTTTTTTTTTTTCGTTTTTTTTTGATAGAATAGTATTTATGAATTTATGGAATCCAAAATGAATTTAAGCAGGGACCTCATTATAAAACTGATTACTCAACGATCCATCGATTTTGCCAGTAATAATTACGTAAAAGCATTGCTATTTTCAAAGATAAACATTAATAGCCGCTGTGTGGACTTTATGATTTTACCAAGAACTATTAACTATTAACTATTAACTCATGTGTGTGTTAACAGCTGGCCCATTCCTTGTCGTAAAAGATATATAGAAAAATTAACTATTGACAATTTGAACTAGTCTAGTTTACTTGTACACTGTTTTATGATATAAAATATTTTATTTCTAATAAGCTGATTTGCAACCCCGTTCATAAGAATGTTTCAAATAATAACAAATTTTAAAAATTAAAATATTTTTTCTATCACTGGATTAACGATAGTGCTATCTAAGCGCTTTTGCAAACATGTTTAAGAAGTCGAGATCTATGTATGTTTGTTAACATGTAACCATAGAATAAAGTTAAGTAGAAGACATCAGATATAGATGACAGATTTCGCCCAATTTAAGCTAAGTAAAACTGAATACTTACAAAATAAAGCACCTGCATTTGGAAAACTTAAAGCTTTCCAATCTCCAAGATACACAATACTTACATATCCTGACCTTTATTCTTACTTCTAATCAAAAAAATAACTTACACTCGGATGATGTATCGAATCAATCATGCAAATTTCCAGGTCTGTATTCCTGAACAGATATTAAATCCCACCCGCTCTGTGGGTGGAAAATCCTCACCGAAAATTCTTACAGCGCCCCATTACATAAACACATCGTCGAGATCAGCCTTCCCGCTGGAAATCCAAGTGGCGTGCTTTGGAATTGAGACCAACTTCCAATAACCGAACAAGCTCCGTCTGCCGGGCCAATTCCTCATCTAGAATCCACGGCGAATAAGCGATAATCGCTCTATGCGCATTTCTCGAGCTCGCATTTCGCGCGCGTACGAGTGATCGGTCAGCGCGTCGGGCGCTCGGTACAGTTCGCGTGCAGCGTCTGATCGCCACGCCAGGTCAATTACAGCTCGCCTCGCCGCGCGCTTTCTTTCCGCCAACGCGACGCTCGTATGCACCTCAACGTGCACGACTGGGATGACCGCGCCTCTCTCTCTCTCTCTCTCTCTCTCTTTACGCGAAGCAATTTGACGAATAACCGCGAGGCCGACGCGAGAGCGCTATAGGGAAATGCTGTGACTAGTTAGATTAGGTTGAAGCGACATTATACGCCAGGGAATCAACAATGTATTTTCCGTTCTGTAGGGCGTGGTCATACTTGAGCATTTACTCCTCCATCGACTGAATTGCGACTTTGAAGTAGCTTACGGAATATCATATTTCGATCGAGTAAATACTGTTACACGATTTCTGATAAGAAGGTAACTGAAAATTCGCAAATAAAACGCCAAATTGCCTATCTTCCTCGATATTTATTCAAATCTCCATCGCAACAACCACGGCTTTTCAATTATGGAAGTATGTATCCGATTTCTGGTATCGTTTTGAAAGCCTTGGTCGAATTTTTTTCGACCTCGTTAAAGTAGATAATCATAATTGGTCGTGGATATATAAACTACAGTTACTGTATAGTTATTCCCAATATTTTCAACGATATCGCGCAAAATATTTCTCGAGAATCGTTGTTTATGACCACTGTTTTTTTGTAAACTTTACAAAGCACTGCGACTGAATTTTTTTCGTAGTCATTAGTGCTGCCGACGTACAGAAACTTAAAACAGTTAATAATAGTTAGCACGGCCAATTATAATTAGAATTATTATATTTTTGTCATAAGGTATATCTATAACATTAGTACAGAATGAAGACATTAATTCACTGATAACTTATTAAGCTAAAATCGATATAATATCATATATGTAGATACGAGGGTAGTATCATATTTGCAACCAATGTTCCTCGTTATGTTTAACGATAAGTTCTGCTTGCCGTGCAAAAATTGAGCTAATTAGTTGAAAAAATTATGTCTCTGCTTTCGACCGATCTTTCCCATACGGACTCCTCTATTTTTTCTCCCTTTCATTCGAACCCGCTTGTTTGCACGTTGCAATCGATAATACGCCAATTACAGCCCTCTATCCGTTTGTTTAAGCTCACTCGCTCAACACACGTAATCTTATACTGATATTTCATAGATATCTGTATAAGACTTCGTGACGTACATCGGTCTATCCATCAGGTGTCAATCAACGGATATTAATATTTTTTTAACAAACCTCTCGCTCCCCAACAATTTACAGATCTCTCGGGGAGAAATTTCAAATGTTTATTTGCTTACGTAGCCACCTCGAATCCTACCTGGTGACTGAATACTCACTGCCAGGTCTTTTTGAAGCTACAGTGGTTACTTCAGCGGTGACAGATAAGAAGTATTCAAGAGCCTTTTGATTATTAAGGTCAAGATTTAAGCTAGCTTGTATCGAGCACAACTCAAGTTGTATCGCTTTTGTAAAAACGTGCTGCTGTCTTTGTAATTTGTATCATGCGGGATAGTTTTTCTATTTTCGAAATTGCTGACACTTAAATGTCTAAAAAATTAAAAAAACCACCGAAAAATCCATAAAAGCTTAGTAAATGCTCCTTAGGATAGTTTTTCAACTCACATTACACGCTACCAGTATCAAAAAGTAATCTTGCATCGGAACTAATGCGATGTTGCAGCTATAACAACGTGACACCCCGTCACTAATTTTTACCATTACAATTATTATATATCAATTATTATATATCAATTATATAAAAATTCATAAGAGCAGATGATATTCAAGATTTATTTTCTCTATCATCGTTTTTCTTGTGGAGATAAAAATTCGAATTATTAAAATATACGAACGAGTAGAACCACAATATCTATATTATAGGCATAGATGTAATACCGATTAGAGTGAATACCGATTCTTCGTATGTTAAATGCACAATGGATGTTAATTATCATGTCGCGTATCTCTGGCTAAGACTAATAAGCCGAGAGTCTTCTCTCTTTTCTCGGTCTCTCTCTCTCTCTCTCTCTCTCTCTCTCTCTCTCTCTCTCTATTTATCTTTCTCTCTTCTAACCTTCTAATCGACGAGTCTTTCACGTGGAAAAAAGAAAATCAACATTGAACAACGATTGAACTGCAATACCAATAAGGATCCAGCGGTTCAATACACCCATTAGATCCAGGGTACCCTGTTCTCACTCCCTCCCTCCCTCGCTCTCTCTCTCTCTCTCTCTCTCTCTCTCTGTCAACGTGCTCGACTAATCAGCGGGGCACGTCCGTGTCCGTCGATCGGCACGGCATTGTCTCGGGCTCTCGTGGTCCATTAGCCGCGTATACGGGTGTGCACAATGGCGCGATCAACGCGAGCCCGTCATATCGTCGGGGGGGGGGGGCGAAGAAACGCACTGCAGAGAGGTATACGCGAGGTGCCTAACACGGACGGGAACTCGGCGGATCCGCTCGATGGATATGTGGTCTCTCCCTCTCTCCGCCCCTCTCTCTCTCCCACTCTCTCTCTCTCTCTCTCTCTCTCTCTATCTCTCTTTCCTGACCGTTTGCAGACAAATATATATATATATATATATATATATATATATATATATATATATGTATACAACAAGCTCGGCTGACACTTTGTAAGCGCGAGGGTGGATGGAAAGCGCGCAGTTTACGTATGCCCCATGGTATAAGTGCGTCCATCATTTTGATACCCGCATGTACAACAATCGGCCGGAGAATTTAATTAGCCATAACTCTCTCGAACTTTCCTTCTTGTCGGTGTCTCTATTCTTCGCTAAATATACATAAAAACGTGAGCAAATAGAATAACTAACTGTCGCGCTATGCTCAGCAATCTATCTACATCTATTTTACTTCATGTTCTTTATGCTGTAGCAATAAAATCAGAGAAAAACGAATTTTACTTTTAATTTTCATAAAATTGAGCATCGGGCAGAAAATTTATATATTTCATTTTTTATATTTGTTATAAATTGTCTACATCCTTCTTGGAGAGCTGTTCCCTTGCCTGTCGGATTTGTCCATCGAATTCGTGAAAGATCATTCCTTGCCTTGTTGATTATTTTAAGGTGAAATGCGTATAAAATAAAACACGTTTTTCGAACTTAAGGGGAATTTGTCCTTTATTGAGGATCAAAATCCTAGGAATAAATATAAGTATCTTCAAACCAAGAGGGCGTTTCAAATTGCATGATTTCTGTGAAATCGACGGACAATAAAAAATGTGCAAAGTAGAAGTGAACAGAAACTCAGATAAAATACGATCGCTTTCTGCGGAAGGCAAAGCGATATGTCTTATACAGAAGACCAAAGGACTTTCGCTCATACAGATATGTAGAAATGCGTAAGCTTCTACATAAAAACATGTAAGCTTCTACAGAAGCTTGAGGTTTTGGCGAGACGCTTCATTCGACGCATAAATCGCTCTCGACCGAAATCGCTAGACAATATATATGCCTTCAACGAAATCCACCTGACTACGCGGTAGTATTTAATACTGTGCTAAATTACACGAATTCGGCCGCGCCCCCGCGGAAACGCGATTATTGACCGCGCGGCTTTCGATCATCTCGGTCGATATCCAACTAACCTCCTAAGCGCGTCCTATTCGAGCATTCCCACTGCCCCCGAAGGCCGACCACGCCCGCCCGAGAACACAATGAGATTGACAACGGAGCTAATCATCGCAACGACGAATCATATCTTGACGCCATTGTCTCGATTATCGATTGGCCAGGTATATCGATCAGTTTTTATGACAACTGCTGAAACTCGCTTTAAGAATTGGCTCGTTCGTTCTAAAAAAAATCTTATTAGAATGGGAGACCACGAGGGCTGGTAATTATTCAAATTATTTGCATATCAATCAATATATAACAACAGTAAAACTGTTCATACATTATTATATACTTACAATGTATGTTACCTATAAAATCCATAAATAATTACAAAATTACAAAATAAATACACTGTAAATAAACGGATAATAAATTTTAAAAATAGCTTTAATTAAAAATACAATCACCCCATTTATCATTTTCAACATTCGAAACGTGACGGAATAATCGACAGCAAATAAATAAATAGCTATCTAACTGCAAAAGTACAAATATATTTCACAGATGTTGAAAAAAGAAATCTTTACTTCATAACCGCAATCTGCGGAACCTATTCGCCGTAGAGATACAATACCTAGATATCAAATTATATACAAAAAAATTGCAACCCTGCAAAATATAACCCTACTAGACGCACCGAAATACACAGTTTTTCAAGAATGTCCACCCCGTCCCCGATTCCCGTTAAAGCACAAAACGCGGCGGCGGGGTGGAGCTTCCAGCTCCCGCCGCGTCGAAAGAGCGCTCCTCGATCAAAGGGCCGCGATTCGATTTCAATGGGTGCTCGCGCACGCGGCCTCATTAACGGGAAAGCACCGACGCGTCGCCGTATTGTCGGGGCGTTCGCGCGCGCTGGAAACTTTTTATCCTGCGCGATAGAATCGGCGCTTCTTCGTTTTTTTTTTCTCTCCTTTTAATTACGTTCAATGGTCCATGCAGCGGCTTCGCGAGGCAGCCGAAGAATATACGCGCTTTCCAGATAATGCAAATATATAGGTTCATCCTTTACCTCTCGCCAGTCGGTCCCAGTCTTTCTTTAAAGCCAAACCCGATTACGCGACTCGATTTCATCATCGCGGAACAACGGTGTACGTATGACATATATACGTTATATGTACGTATCACGTAAATTTATCGTGCGCCCTTCGGAAAAGCTTGACTGTCAACGTACGGCCGCGCAAGAGTTCTGCGCCCGTTTCAAAGTGAATAGGGCTTTTCTGTGATTCGCGCGGCTCCATTCGCCGCCTCGTATGCGTAGAAAGGCGTAGGCTCGAGTTGCGACACGCGGAGAAACGAATTCTCGCTTCGGATTTCACGCGGAGCCCGCGAGAACTCGCTTTTTCTCCTCCGCGCCATGTTTTTTTCATTCTCTCGCCCGTTCAACCACCCGCGCCCTGCCACCGGGGAGGATTAATTAATAAACAAATTTTTCCCGGGAAACTTTGGCGTAGAGCTGTGTGATTTATTTAATTTTTTCTTTTTCAACGCGAGCCCGGCAATTTCAAGGAGCCGGAAGCATTTCAAAATCAGGAACAGAGGGGCCGGGTTGTTGCTGAAATGCTTCTTCTTAAACTTTTTTTTTTTTTTTTTTTTTGATCGCTCGGAGCACCCATCCACGTGGCGGAGGGAGACGGATCCGGGGGTAATGTTCTCCTGGAAAAGTTGCCGTTTCAGAAAATTCATTTTTCAAGATAAAGCGAGACTGTAATTTTTTAATTAAAATTTTTACCGAATAACCAGCATTGTATGTTAGATTCTAAAAAGATATTTGAAAAGCTACGTGAATGGGGATGGTAGGGTGGCGAAAGATTTTTTTTTTTCAGCTCCCTTGGAAAATGATATTCTATGTGGAAAGAACTAGCGTTTGCCACGGCTCGATCGGTAAAGCTAAAGAGGCTGCAGTAAATCGGTGGTACGAGTTGAAGTACCGATTGCGATCGGTGTCAAATATGTAATTCATTTATAAATTTGGTTTATTTGTAAACGAATTACCTCCGTTTCTAATCAGCATGATTAATGAAAATATAAATATTGTGGCATAAAATAATAGATACGATCAAGATAATTATAGATTCTAACAATGATAAAAGTATATTACTTTTAACATTTAATCATTTAATTATAGAATCTCTCATTTATTGAATTCTAATGGTTAATTAATCAAAATGTAGACTTTAAGATAATAAATTCTAGTTTTGGTTTTGCGAAATGTATTAAAAGTTTTCTCAGAAAAATTTATCTCCCCATGTCAGGAAAAAAGTCTTTCACAGCAGTAATGCTCCTAATGCCCCAATTCTAAGGAATAGAAATTTAAGACCAGAATAATGGCAATTCAATCTATAATCAAGCGAGTCCATTAATTTTACGATGAAATAATGCCAATTCATCTTAGAAAGCTTCAATACCTACGAATTCGATTTTGCAAGAAGAAACGAGAGCTGATTTACACATAAAGGATACCCTTTGCTACACCTCACCGGGTCAACGAGTCGCAGTTTCCCAATCATCCCTTCTCGCCGTGGAAAATACAAAAGTGACTTATTGGAGAGAGAAAAAATCGCGCGCTTGAGATGAAGATTTCCTCGGCCGTTCCTCGACCATTCTCTTCCCCGGCAGAAGAGGTAGGGGCGGCAAACGAGATAAGCAGCCCGGTTATCTCTCGCCGCAGTTCCCGAAGCGCGTCTTTCCCTGGACGTTCCGCATCCGTCTCCCCTCCCCCCTCCATCCCCTTACCAACGGCCCACTTGCGATTCTCTCTCTTTCATTCGCTCTGTTATCTGCTTCGGCGGGCGCTTCGCGTTTCTTCTTAACCGCGCCTTTTATTCTCTACCAGTTCTTTCATTCCTGTATTCTCGTTTTAGCCGCTTCCTGGACCGATCTTCCTCTATCCCTCTTTCTAGCTCTCTTTCTCTTCCTCTCTGCTTAGTCGATTCTTATTTCACGTTTATGGGACAGTTAACCCGATCGTTGATCGGGTCTTTTAAACTTTCCCCACTATATATATATATATATATTCAATTTATAACCTAGAAAGCGCTTTAATTAATCCCTGGCAAAACGTATGGCTCAGTCGACTGTTGCTACTTGTTATCAAGAATGCTCCTAATGTCTCGAAAAAGAAAATAAAAAAAAAAGAGGGACTGGACAAATATATATTTATATACATACGTAGATTCAAAAATCTCGCAACCTCGAAGCGACTGTATTGGGCGGGCTGCATCGGCACCCGTGCATACCCGCGGACGCGCCGCCTCACCGCTTCATTTGCATACGCGCGCGCGCGCGAGAATTTTTCAACGCGCCGCCACGAGTAATGACGCTCGGCTCCCGGTAGATTTGCGCGCGGTAATGATTTACGCAAAAAGTCGCCGACTTAGCTCGCTCGCTCGCTCATTCGATTACACGCGTATTTGCGCGGAGAAAGTCATTTTGCATTTCGTCTCGCGGGAGAGATGCTTGGCTTTGCCGTCGCCGTGGTACTACTACGAATACGAAGGCTAACATATAAATATGAGTATTATATACAGTTATTAAATTATTTTTCCAGAAGATTCGGACAAGCTCAATTTACTTGCGCTCAATTGCTCTTTTTCATTGCTCTGTGCGTGATAAAAATTATGTACGTATTGCTTGATACACACACAAACACACATACACACACACATAATATTTGTAAATTTTTAGGCATTCATTTGAACTTGAGATAAGAGTTTAAATAGCCACGGATCAATCGCGATTCTTGCAATCTATATATATATATATATATATATATATATATATATATATATATATATATATGTACATATATGTATAAAAGAGAAAAAAAGAGCTAAACGGTGCAGCACGTGATGCAGACATCGAGAACGGAAATCGAGGTTGAGAGTGGGGGGAGAGCACTGAAAGAGTCGTTATATATAAATACGAGCGATGCTACGGGGGAACGATCGAAAGCGAAGAACGTTACTCACCCGCCCCCTCCCCACAATCGATCGGCGCAATGACCGACTGCCCCCGAGATATTCGAAGACTCGTCCGCCGCGCGGATCGACTGACATTATCTACTTTGCTCTCCATTAAAGCGATTAGAGTTATCCAGATATGCATATAGACAGCTCGCGTCATATCGGCCTCGAGCGGGAGAGGAGGAAGAAAAAAAGGAAGAAAATCCGATCGCGCTGGAGGCAGAGCGAATCGCGTGCGCATCCCGGTGACGTGTGCGCTATACAGACAGCTTAATTGAGCGATAAGGGGGTGGGGGGAAAGATTGGCAGAGAAAGAGAGCGATAGAGAGAGAGAGAGAGAGAGAGAGAGAGAGAATTGATGCAGCGCTCGGATTTGCTCCAAGTACGCTGAAAGTCGCGCGCGTGCGGACCGAAGTGGACGTGCGACGACCTCTCTTCGATCGCTTGGGTATTCGGCCATGAGCGCGTTCGTACGCGAATACGCGCGTATTCGCAACGTATACGCGCGCACGTAATGGGGGTCCAGTGCAGCCGAGGCTGTAAGCCGAGACGAGAGGAGACTCGGACCGAACGTTATCTTCATTGTTGAATGCAAATTATCTTCGCGGCTCAAAGTCAATAATCCTCTGTCTCTCTCTCTCTCTCTCTCTCTCTCTCTCTCTCTCTCTCTCTCTCTCTCTCTCTCTTCTGTCTCTCTCTTTCTGCAAAGGAGCTATATATATATATATATATATATATATATATATATATATATATATACATGCACCGTGTAACGGAGCTGTATAAATATATGCTCCGGAGGTTCTTTTACGTGACCGGAATATGCCGCTCCACTGGCGCTGGCTGTACAGTGCGTGACTGCTCAAAAAAAAAATAATAATGTAGAAATAGAAAGTGCGCAGGGAGGGTAGGGTCATTAATCAGCGCCGCACTCCTTGCCGAGGAGAGGAAAGAATACAGAGAGAGAGAGAGCGAGAGAGAGAGAGAGAGAGAGAGAGAGGGAGGGAGGGAGGTGCGCCGACTTTGATGAAATAAAGCAAATCCCTCGCAGTCGCCCTCAGCCCTCTCGTACCGAAATCGTTCGGCGCAAGTGTGCGCAGCGACGATGCAATAACTTCCACCACCCCGACCCATCGCCCCATTCTTTTTATACGCTTCGTTGGACATTCTCGCGTAACGTCTCCGGGGGCGGCGGTGGGAGCGTGAGGGGTGGGGGGGATGAAAAAAACATCCAGATATACACGGAACGGCGGGCAACGTTCCGACTCCCTCCGCGAAATCGGCTCCATTAAGAATGAAATACGGAAAGATTATTATTATTAACCTCTTCCGCGACACCGGCTCGGGGCAGGAGGGGAGGATGCGAGTTCCGCTGCAAGCGCGCGCGCGCGCGCCACACTGCGCCTCGATTTGCATAACGAGACTGTTTCGCTTTTCTTTCGCTCTCCTCTCGCTCTCCCTCTCTTCCTCCCCCCCCCTCTCTCTCTCTCCCTCTCGGTATGGTTCGGAGGAGGCAGGTGGAAGAGATGGTCGTTGGGCCTACGGTGATCCGAGCGGGGAAAATTACTGGTTCTTTAGTGTCAAATTAAAAACCTCTTGCAGTGGTTTATGTTAATCTCGTTAGGTTTTTATTGGCAATAATTAGTGTGCAAGGCATATAAGTAGAGTAAATATGTTCGCATAAATGGAAAGCTGGCCGGGAGAGATAATTTTAATAATATTGTTAAGTAAATTTTTTTTTAATAAGAAGTTTTGATTTTCTACGAAACTTGTATAGAAAACTTACGAAGTATATTTCAGAATTTTTGTTACGACTTAAGATACAGCTAGAACGAACTTCAGTTTTATCAATTTAAAAACACATATAAACGAAAACACCATACTATCATTTGCGTTATATTATAACAGAAAAGTTGCATAATTGTTTAGTGAGCAACAGACACAATTTTTTTTTCTCTACGATCTGTTAGTACTGATGATTTTATTCATCTTATCTTTTGCACGCTAAACCATATTTTGCTTTATTTTACATATGAATTACTAGAATTTTTAACGCATTCATCAATATCTTTCTGATAGTATTCAAATTCAAATTAATATTCAATGATAATGCATCGAGGCAAGATAAATTAATACGAAACGTCAAAAATTCTCAGATACACCCGCCAAACTGGATATAAATAAAATTTATCTCATAAAAGAAGATCGCTCGCATCGAACAAACGCGAGACGGTTTAATAAGATTGCAAAAATCATCAATTACTATCGCTGCCGGAATTTTCGAGTATATCCTCCAATATCAATCCCCATAGCTCTCCATTAAATTCCGCCTCCCAAGCGAGATAACCCGGCTCTCTATCTCGAATCTCTAACGGTCGAGACCAGAACTGTCGTCGGTCCTATCGGAAACTATCTATCGTTGGGGCCGTCTCGCGAGTCTCTCTCTCTCTCTCTCTCTCTCTCTCTCTCTCTCTGTCGATACTCCGCTTCGTTAATCCGTCCCGGTTTGATTCGACGAGCAGGTGTAGGTGCGTGCACGTGTATCTGCGCGAGCGTTCACGCGCTCGCGAGGCATCGTCACGATCCTGATCGATGACGCAATTTCCCTCGCACGGAGTTTGGTAACCGCATTTTGCAGGCGGCCGCGACGACGACGGCGTCGGTGGCCGGGGGAGGGGGGGTGCAAAACGCGACAGATTTCCGGGAGACGCGAGGTACTGCGCAACGGTCGCGGTGTCGTCAGATCGAGACAGAGGCTCGATCTATAGTTGGCGACGTATTCGCTCTTTTTCGCCAATGTATTCTTTAACGGGCTTTACAATTTACGTACGGGGCTCTGCGCACTATCTGAAAATTAAAAATTTGGCTTGTTACGCAAGTTCGCAGGGAATAAAATTCTGGATTTTTTTCCATTGCAGATGAGCCCATCAGGTTGATCCGAGGAAATCAAGCCGCCGGATCCTGTCTTCGTAATCTCAAGGTGAGTTTCAAAATTTTCAGCCTAATAGATGATACCGAAGGACAATGCAAATTCGGAAAATCTCAATTCCAACCTCGGTCACCCGTGTCCCTCGAATTTCCAAAGTAATTGAGCGGCATCGCGGCCGTTAGTAGCTTACAGGTGGACGGTGGAGGTACGCCAAAAATAGAAGCACTCGCCGTTCAGCAGATTATAAATCCGGAAGTTTTACCGCTCGGGCAATTGCAAGTAAATTATTTATTCCCAGGAGCTAACAGTCTGGTCTCGGGGAGTCGGTATAGGACACGTTTTCCAACTCTTTCTCTCTCTCTCTCTCTCTCTCTCTCTCTCTCTCTCCTCTCTCTCCCTCTCTGTTCCCCTCTCGCGGCACGGCACAAAATTTTTCATCAAGCCGAATTCATGCATTATAATCCCGTAAAATATCTGGGCAGAGCGAGCGCTCGGTAGGAATAAGGGCCACGGGAGGAGCGCGCGGGCGAGTTGGACAAACGGAGGAAAAAAAGGGAGGGCTGAGTAGCAGCGGGAGCGAGTAAGGAGAACGCACGAGGCAAGAAAGATTCCGCTGCGCTTGCTTAGGTATGTAGGATCTATGTATATATAATATATATCCGGCCCGGTGTATTAGATATTTATGTCACGACCGGCGTAATTTCTGCTCAGCGTCATAACACGAGTTCTTGGCCCTGCTTCGCTCTCTGGCTCTCTCTCTCTCTCTTCTCTCTCTCTCTCTCTCTCTCTCTCTCTCTCTCTCTCTCTCTCTCTCTCTCCATCTGCCCCTCTCTTTACTGGCACAGTAAAGCCCTTCGTGTGGCTCTTTGAGGATAAGATAAAGGGTGCAAGAATTTTAGAAAGAGAAAGAGGGGGAGAGAGGCCGAGAGTGAGAAAGTAAACTTGAACTTGTTTAAAGAAGAAAACTGAGAAAAAAGGAGGAAGAGATGGCGGAGAATAGATAAGTAATATATAATGGGTAAACAATGGCCGATTGAAGATTCTTAAATGTCGTAAAACTTCGGCTGGTCAATATTATTGATAATTTGTCTTTTTCTTTTTTTTGTAATTAAACTTTTTATTTCCAAATTATTTATTATAAGAAAATCAATTTTTGAGCATTCTGACATAAATAACACTCAAACAAACAGAAAAAGGAATATACAAAAGACTTTTACTAAACATCTACCTTTAAGATGACGTAATCCATTGCACTTTCCCATTGTGCATATTCATTACTGAAACTTTTAGGATATCAAAAAATTATCGAAAATAAATACACTTCTAGAAGACATTTTCGAAATTGGTTAGATTGGATTTCTGAACAATTTCAAAAAGATCAACTCTCCAAGGTGAAACTGCTCGTATTTGAGAAACGTGTGTTAATTCGCGTCGGCGCTGACGAAAATGAAATTTTTCCGTTCGTATGAAAACGTTTTCGCCCTGTTTTTAAAATTTATCTTCCATCTCCGTCTTCCTCTTCACCCGGTTAATTTCCGTTTGAATTTCGCGCTGATTAATAAGACGGCAATTATTATGCGTTCGTCCAGAGATATCATCGATAAATCCCATCTAGAAAATTGGCAAAAAATAACTGAAACGTGCCGAACGAGCGTGGAAATTTAAAGCGAGTTTAAGGATGGAAATTGTGCCCGAGGAGGATAAATAAAAAAAAAAAAATAATAAAAACGAAAAAAAGACAGGAACCGAAATGTATACGGAAAAACCGAAACGTTTCGCGGAAAAGAGGCCAGTGCGGAGAAGCCGATGCCCAGAGAGTTCCGGGATCTCCGTTCGAGAATTGAGCCGGCACGCGCGCGTGTCCGAGCGGCCGCCTCCTGTACTCGACCTCGCCAGGAAAACGTGACGGTTGCCCCTGTGCTCCAGCCCCGCTCCCCCCCTTCGCTCACCCCCGCGTAACCCTCGGCGCACTGCATCAATAATTTAAGAAGCGCGCGCGCTCCCGAATTGGATGCCGAATGCCCACGAGAAATCATTTCGCCAGCCGAAAGAGCGGATTGGCTCGCTCCTTCCCTCGCTCGCTTCGAAGCTCCGTTTTTCCAATGCTCGCTTCGTTTCTCCCACCTCTGCCCATACCTTGTTTCGTGAATATTTAGGGGCGGGGCTGGGGGGGGGAGGGTGGTAAGCGGAAACTTAGCGCGAGCGGCTCTACGTTCGCATTCGAGAAATACGAGAAACGGGAATGGGTTAAAAATTAAAGGTAAACCCGACGGAGTATAAATTCGTTGTATAAATAAATAAAGGGAGAGAGAGTTTTGGGAGAGCTTTGCAGAGGGGGAAGGACGTCAAGTGGAACTTCGGAAATGGAAAGGAGCCAAAGATGTTGTACGTTAAAAAAAAGTCGGAATAATGCTAAGGATATAAAAAGGATGAAAATTGCCGGATTATTGTAAATTGCCGTTTGGAAAAAGTTTACAACGTTTTTGCTTTTCAAACAGGGAAAACGTTCTAGAATACGTTGTATAATGCTGACTTATATTTTTCACGATGAATAAAACTGATCGGTTCTTTCATTTAATCTAATATATCGAAGCAAGACGATAAAACAAATTAAACATAGAAGCAGATACCCAAAGCAAGTAAAAGCCTGTATGATTCTATTTATTTTTCGTAATAATATTCCTGAATATAGTAATGTACGAGCTGTGATAGTCAATTCAATGCCCGGTTGGAAATTTCAAAATGTATAAAGAATACTGTCATTTAAAATACTATAAAATGCCGCTATTAACGTAGATCGCGCTACATTTTGTGTTATTAATCGAAGCGCAGTTAATGAAAAAAAACAATCAGAATTTCGTACGATCTCCGACGACTCATCGAGTTGCGCCCCAATCACCGGGACCGACGCACAGCACCTAAGTGGAAACGGCCGCGCGCGAACTGGCGCGTTCGTAAGAAAGGACCGACCGCCCGATCGGTTCTCCTCTCTTGCGCGGGCTCCCGCATTAGCCGCTGCTCGAGCACGGGGCGCGCGACGGGACGCCTCCACCGCTCGTACCGTCGCGTCGCTCGATCTGTACGGCAGCCCGTCCCGTAAACCCCTTCCCCCGCCCCGGAAAACTTCCGTCGCTTCGCCTCGTTTGGGCACTGTCTCTCTCTCTCTCTCTCTCTCCTCCCCCACTCCCCCCCTGAAACTCTCCGCACCGCGAGCAATCCGGCGCGTCGCTCTCTATCGCTCGACAAAGAGAGCGCGCGCTCAGGCTTCTTTATCGAGTTATCGTCTCGGTGTGCCTGACGCCCATCTCCAGCGAATATCCGACGGTCGGCGCGGGGGGAGGGGGGGGGGAATCACCCTCGAATACCGAAGGTATTTTATAATATCCGAGCGGCGGCGGCGGCGGCGAATATTGACGGTATCAGATTGCGCGCCGAGCCATTACCGGAGCGCGCCCGGTATCTACAGCGCCCCTCCCCCCCTGTCGATGTCTCCTTTGTGATTATTAAAGGAATGCGGCGGAGGACGGTGGATGGGGAGTATGGGGACTTTCAGTGCACCCCTCCTCCCTCTCGCCTGCCTTTGTTCCAGTCGGTGGGAGCTTCCTTTTTCTCGTTTCTCGGCGCGCAGTTTTTGCGCGAGTCCGGAGAAGGATGAGGCGGCCGAAACGAGGATGTCGGACAATTATCGATCTGCTCTCTGTGTGCGCGTGCGTGTAAGCGGGCGCGCGTGCGCCTCTATTTCCGAACGAGTGGAGTGGATGAGGCGCGGGGCTGGATGGAGGCGAGAGAATGGGGATGGAGGGAAAAATTACGAGGGCATTTTCTTCCTGTCGGCAGGTGCATGAAAGTTTGATCACCGCAGGAGATAGGGAGGAGGACGAGGAGCAGAGGGAGGGCGGAGAAAATTTTTGTTATAAATTTATAATGGCTGCTTCCGCGTTCGTTTTACTCCCCCTGTCTTTTAGGGGATGAGAGAGCTCGAGGAGGGAGGGATACATTGCAAAAAGTGACACTAGGAAAATTCAATTTTTGATGCTGTTTGCTCCGTTATTTCCTATTCGAAATGGAAAAGCTCGTTGAATTATTCGCTTTCTAAGCAAATAAAGAATTTTAGTAATTGGATTTTCGTTTTTCAAGTGACGCACGGCATTACTTTTACGCGTTCGCATGAAAAATAGATCTTTCATTTCCTGCTTTATAGTTAGAAAGAAATTTTTTTAACTATGAAAGTGTTGTAAAGCGAAAAAATACATATGCAACGAATGATGCATTAATGTATTACACTGTTACAACTTATATATTTTAAATGGTTGGTTTAAAGAATGCAGCAGATAAAAAGTAATTATAAGTGCGCGTTAAGTATTAGTGCAAATAGATTTTGAAAAACTAATTTATCTATTTATTCAAAACTATTATCTATTTAATTATCATACAATGTTCTGGAAATAATGAATTTGACAATATTTATGAAATAATAGCGAGAATAATTATGCAAGTATACAAATTTGTTTCTAGTATGAAGACAAATTGAAGGGCTATAATATTCCAGTTACTACTCTGACTGACACTTTCTAATTTACGTTTGCACAAGATTTCGTTAAAATCCACCTTCTTCGAAACAAAAACAGAAAATTAAAGTAAAAAAACAAAAATTCATTCGATAAACACTTTCGAATTCCAAAGCCAGGCTCCTCCGAAATCAATTGCCCGTCCAATCCGAACACCAAACATCCGCGCTAAAAGCGCAAACAAACCACCCTCTCCGTCCCGTCCACCAAGTCGTGCCGTCCAATCCTATAAATCGAAGAAGGCAAAAAAAGCTCCGCTCTCGATCGCACTCCGACTTCACTCGTGCGCTTCTCTAACTGCTGATCCCGAGACGAGAGAGAGAGAGAGAGAGAGAGAGAGAGAGAGAGAGTGAGACGGGGTGAGGGAGAGAGGGAGATAGAGAACGGGAACATCGCTTATCCTCCCCCAGCCCCGAACTCGTGCTACACGTGTCCCAAGTCAGAAGGCTCGGTCGACTGTATAAGCTCGCAAGCTCGCGCGACACCTGCGTCCTGGTCGGCGTCCCCTTCCATTTTGGGCACATTGTGCGCGTCGCCGCTTACACGTGCTGTCGTAATATATTTGTAAATTCGATCGCTCTCCCTCCGTCGTAGCGCCGGCGAGACCTCAGTATCGTCCCCGTACGCGAGAGAGAACGGCACGATACGAAGATCGGGAACGGTTTATACACGCCCTGCCCCCCCCCCCATATTTCCGTGTATTACATTGTCTCGGTGTCTCTCTGGGCTACGTTCGCCCTTAATTTCAGCCGGAGAGTGCCGGAGTATTTGTCATTATTGGGTGTGTCGCTCGTTGCCATAAAAAACTGCACAGAGGACACGTGGTTAAGTAGTGAGAAATATACGAATATAGTCTATGGAGCAGATGCTTTAGGTATGGTCAGCGCAAAAAGTCGAAAAGCTGAACATTACAAGCTCGCCTGTAAATGGCGATACATCGTGCCGGGTTTTTGAATTATCCATCTTAAACCTAGCGTGTAAAAGTACAGACAAACAAATGCATTTACGATATGACCATAGGTAATGAAGGGAAATCACCCGCAAGAAACTATATTAGGTGATAACAACTGAATTCTTATCTATTCAAATATCATTGAATTTGCTTGAATCGCGATTTTTTTTCCTTGATATATCGAATTCCGGTAATATAAGTCTCGTCCTACGTCCGAATCGATAACTGAAAATCTGAGAAGAAGAAGAAAGTATCCGCATCATATTTAGTTTAGAGTATCTCGAAAACCTAACGACATTTTTAGTTCAGATTTATAATATTAAAAATATATGGAAACTATAGTTCAGCTTCTCGGTGTAATTGGTGTCATCCCGTCTATACCATTAATTCCTTGTTATTTATATGTACGATTATAGGTCCCACGTTTATTTATCACTTCCTTGACATAAACCTGACTGCTCTAAGTGTCATCGTACTCGACGAAATAAATATCTTACGGATCGCAAATACACGATGTAAAATTAGACCTGCCAATATGCGACATTGCGCGAAGGGACAATACGAAGCATCGTCCGTCATTTACGCCCTGCATAGTTGATAATTGATAAGCAGAACGTTCTCGCGAACGGACGCTTCACCGTTACGATCAGTCGACGCTACGACTCTCCGTTTCTCTCCGAGCTGTCTCTTATTTATACGATACGCCAGCCGGACGCTTTTTTCTTTAAGTCCAACGCGACATCTGAGGAAAAAAACAGGCAAAAAGACGTTCATTACGTTTTCATTTGCGTAGCTGTCAATCTTTCCATATTATTGTTTTAAAATTGTTATATTTGGAAAAGTTCAAGAATTACAGGAAATAGAAATTTGATAAAGGTGAAATTTACGCGCCACGTGTAGATTAAAGCGGACTATTGGTAAAAACATCAGGATAATGTTTCAATCGTCTTGTTTGATTTTTATTCCTAATGCAATCGAGGCTCAGTTGAAATTCGCCAGCTTGGGGCTAGGGAAACAGATCGATACAGTCGTGCAAAGTGTTAAAGCGTTTTTCCTCACGAGGCGCGTATATAAACTGACCGGTCGGTGAAAAAACACTCTGACCCGCTTTAGCGGATCAATTTAAAAGCGCTGAGCAGCCTCACTCTCTCTCTCTCTCTCTCTCTCTCTCTCTCTCTCTCTCTCTCTCTCCTTCTCTCTGCTACTCTACTGCTATATCTCTCGAGGCTGCTAGCGAGCGCTCGCGTGCGCGCTGTAGCGCTTTTGATTCGCCGCTCGTATTTGCCGGACCAAGTAATATCGCGCGGCGTCAGTTTTGCGTAAAAGAGGAGAGTGCCTATTCTCTCTCTCTCTCTCTCTCTCTCTCTCTCTCTCTCTCGCTTTCTCTCTCTCCCTCTCTCTCTCTCTCTCTTTTCGCTCATTTTCCCTCTCTTTGAACAAGTATGCGGGCGAATAGGCGGCGCGAGGGAAAACTTCGCGTGCGGGCGGGGCAGCGCGCACTCGCGTAAATTATCCGTTTGAACAAAGAGCTTTTAATAAAGTAGATCCGCGGGACGGATATGTTTCGTTCAAGCTTTGAGATTAAAATCGAGATGCGAAAGTGGAAGAGAGTGAGAGAGAGAGAGAGAGAGAGAGAGAGAGAGAGATAGACAGAAGAGAGACATTTAATTTAGCTGCTTTGTGTGTCGAGATAAAATTTTTTGCGACTCCGCGCGCACTCTCTTTTTCTCTGTCTACCCACCCTCCCCCACTCTCTCTCTCTCTCTCTCTATCTATCTATCTTTATTTCACAGAAGGCCGCATCGCTAGTTTTTGCGCTCGTCGTAGTGCGGATGAAAATCCGTTTTTCAATATTTGCGCGTCGTTAATGAAGCAGCAGTGGTATTTATAATTATTTTTGCAATACGGGGCGGCTTTAAACAGTCCGATTGATACTTCGCCGATAAATTATTTAATTGACAGAAAGTCAAACAGCTAGAGGTGCTCGTTATGACGGTTTATTATTTGGAACGTCTGTCATAATCCGTTAATGGTTCATTTTTAATATGCTTCGAGTCTTTACCGCGTGATTTGGCATAGTATTTTTCAATTTACTTATCGTCTATTATAAACGGTTTAAGAGCTCTTCTTAAATACTTAAAAATCTAATAAACACAAAAATTAATTAAATATAAAAGAACTAATAAGAATCTGATAATTATTTTCTGTGAGTAAATAGTCAATAGTCACATTGGTACAAATTAAACGTCTGACTGTTAAAATTAATACCGTAGTAGAGATGGAATGACAGAGGGAGAGAGAGAGAGAGAGAGAGAGAGAGAGCCTCTAGTATTTGATCTTCGCTCGCGTCAAAATTGAAATTCTCGTCGCCCATCTCTGCCTTGACGAGTTGCTGCAAAAATAAAACTATAATTCGAAACAATATGACGAATTACCATAGTTCTTTAAGTAAGAATGGAGGGAAAATCATTTGTACATACGCATGAGTTTGATAGTTCTTTCAAGCGTAACGACAATAAAACATATAACGGTCTGTCGAGATCTCACCAACGGGAAGAGGAGCGCCGCACCACGGACGCGCTCGCTCAAAGAGACTGCACTATGTCGAATATATGTCGAATAGTATGTATGTATTCGGTTGAAGAGGCCCGCTGCAAACTTAATCTGTCAATAATCTGGCGTGCTGGAAAGAGTCGAGTATCGGGAGGGGGAGGGGGGGGGTGGAAGACCGAGGGCAAAGGGACAGAGAAAGGATAAAATATAGTCGCCTTCGCCGCTTCGTTAGAATAATCCCTCCGCTGCAGCCGAGCTCGATATTGGTTTCTCGCGCGGGCGATTTCCCCAAACCGAACACGTATATCTATATATGCACATATACAAATATATATATATATATATATATATATATATATATATATATATTGACACACACGAGCGTATATACTTCCCGGGCTCCTGTCCGTCTCTCTGCGCAAAGCGTTCGCGCGCGCCTTTCATCCCCTTTGCTCGCGGCGGAACCGCGAGCGCGGCGTCGCGCCGCCGCTCAGCAGTTTTTACCCCGTTCGCCCGCATTTGCCTGCATTGTTTTATTCGCCCCCTCTCTCTCTATCTCTCTCTCTCTCTCTCTCTCTCTCTCTCTCTCTCTGTCTCTATCACTCTCTCTCCCCCGCTCTTTCCCTCCCGCGCCCGCCTACGCACATATTGCGGGACGTTTTTTCATCCCGACGGGGCTGGCGAGCCTTTGTGAATCTCTCGCTTCTCCGCCCGCGTCGATTCTCGGCGCAACGAACCCGAAAGGATAACCCGCCGGAAGCTGCCTCGCTGCGCGGCTCGAAATTACCGGGCTGCTCTGCACTTTCTGGGGTTTTTTTTTTCTCGATTGGCGTCTTGTTTTCGAAGTGCATAGAGCGTTGGTTTTTTTTTTTTTTTTTTGCTTTTTTATTTTCGTCCGATTACCGGAATTCATTCGAGACCGTGTCGATTATTCGTTTGTTAGATATTATCGACTGTTCCTCTACTTATTACAGCGTGTTCGCGCAAATAACGCAGATATGGATTTATAATGCAATTTTATTGACTGTAAAATAATCGATAATTTACCATGCGTATAATTCATTAATCTGATAAGCTTTTATATAATTTATTTTAATAATTTCTCCACAATACTCGAAACGCTCTACGATATTTTATTTGATAGTTTAGCTTTTTTTCTTTGTTATTTTTTATTAACGTCCATTATTATAATATAGTCACATAAATCTTTCCATTGCAAATAAAAGATGATGTTTCGTCCATCATATTTATGCTGTGCATTACAAGAGACATGCGATAATAACATAATTGAGGGACAAATTTTATTGAAAAAAAGAAACATTTCTTGAATTCTTAATAGCAAGGATAGAATTTTCAGTATCCGAATGTTGATTAATCGTCATAATAAATTGTACGAGCGAACCACCTGTTCCACAAATCGTCTTTGCCCTTGACTATACATACTGAATTGCCTTAACCCTCCTGCATGGGACCGAAACGCAGTTACCTCGGCTACTTACTCCGACTTCCCTACTTGTGCTCGGGGGGCGGGGGCGCGGTGACTGAAGCGTTCCGTCCCGTCTTAAATATAAGTATATATATAGACGAATGCATTGGGGACATTCTTCGTGGAAAGCTCTCGGGTGTTGCTGAGGCTGTCGAGTGCGGACAGGTGAGACGGCGAAGCGAGAAGAGCAATTTGTTTTACCCAATTTTAATATGGGCCGGAGAATTGGTCGCGATTTTCAGCGGTGTAAAAATATCCTGCAAAAGCGTTGCATGGATGATTGACAGATAGCGTTTAAAATTTCTTAGAAGAGATTTTATTATTAATAACATGTTATTATTTTCATTTATCTATATTTTTCTCTACTACATCATAATAATATATTATTATTCGAACATGAATTTTAAGAAGAATTATAAACATACTTTGTGATCAAGCTTAAAAATATCTTTGGCATCCGAATTAAATAAAATACTTAGTAAACTGCAGAAGTTCACATAATAATAAATAGTAGGATCATCGTAAGAATCTTTTCAATCTTCTAGTTTTTCTTTATCGTCTATTAGACAAATAAGAGATGGCATGACTTAATAACCTTAAATAACCACCTCTTTTTGAAATAATTTAAGGTATTTTCCAAACTCACAGAACACTTAACAGATAAAAGAAATAATGCGAACTTAACAAACTTGAATTTTGATGAACCTTTTAAAAAATTCGATCAAACACGCGTCGGTGCATCTAAATTTACAACAACAAAAAAACGTGATTCAAGAAAGAAAAATTAATTATATCATTGGTCGCTTGCAATACCACGTCGGGTATTAGGGCCTACCGAACTACATATTCCGTTCGCGGATCGAAGCTTATCGCGAATCAAACGTAAATTAGAATTCACCGTTCAAAAATTGTGTTCAATAGAAATAGGGGGGGGGGTCAAAAATTGGTAAATTTAAAAAATACTAGCGCACCCCATTGCGACAGCGCGCACTCGCGCACGGCTGAGCGAATTTTGTTATTTCTCCGTACTCACTCTGCCATCAATAGCCATACTTTGTTATGAGTACAATTACGGCTTATCTTAAATTTACAGCTGGTCATTTGCACCGCTATGTGACAATTCCATTAGAATCTCGTGAACAATATAACGACGTAATGAAATTTGAACAATTTGACTTCGCGCCTGCCAGGATCTACTCGTACAGGGAAAATTCGTCCTTTTTCAAACTCTGAATTATTACGACCGGGAGCTCGAACTCGCCAGATGCTCAACATTGGAAAGCTCAAAATTCTTCTCGAGCGAATAATACATTTCGCAAAACGCTCGCTCGTTTCAGAGCCTTTGAACTCTGAAATTCTCAGCTGCATTAGACGCTCTCAATTTTCGGTATGGAGCTTCATGCAACGAATTTTTGGCGGTAACAAGCGATTTCGTAACGCGTTGAAGATCATCGTGTCTTTCGCCTTACGTATTTCTCAATCGAGTAGCATTCAATAGATAGATTCAAAAGCATGCGGTTTAATAAATTTTTGCAACTACGTTTCGTTCAACACTCGTGTCATTCTCAATTGGCGCAATAATTGAAGCAACGACGCTGTTGATTCTAAGAATAGGGAGAGCAAAAAGAAGTTAACGGAAAAAAATAAATAAATACGTACTTTCTCGATATTTTTCTCAGTCTGGGTGATGAGGCTTTTGAATGCCGGATCGATATAAAATCAATTTTCAAAGAGGCGAGAGAGAGGGAGAGAGAGAGAGAGAGATTGCCAAGATGATGCCGAGATCGTCCTAGAGAGCCCGGGGATCGAACCCCTCGACCGGGCCAAAGGGAACTCGCTCTTCCATTGCCAGCGTCCACAACCGCAGCAGAAGCAGCAGCAGTAGCAACCACTCGCTATTTCTCTGTTTCTTTCTGTCGCTTTCTCTCTCTCTATCTCTCTCTCTCCCTTTATCTCCTTCTCTCTCCTTACTCCTTTTACTACTCGGTGAGGAGGGTGGGCGCAATCTCCGCGCTGCGAGCGCTCCCGTAGCCCCGCACTCCCGCCTAGAGGGATTTGCGGTTAGGTTTGCGGGCTCGCGATGTTTTCTCGCTCACTCACTCTCCCTCTCACTCTCTCTATCTCTCTCTCTCTTTTTCTCTCGGTTGCACGGCTCCTGCAGCTACCGCCTGCGCGTCCCCGGACGCCGCCTTTCGCCCGCAGCCCGCTCACGAGGGCGACGCCGAATCCGCCATAAGGCCGCGGCCAGGCCTTTGCCCCCGCTGTACGTGTTATTTATCAAAATAGTCGTACTCCGACCGCCGGGGCGGGGCGGCGCGGCGCGCACGCGCTGCGTGCCCCGGCCCCACGCGGACGTTTCGAGGAGTTGTGGCGCGGGTGACGGCGGGTTCGGTAGGTCGGGCCAATTAATTATCCTATCGGGCACGCGCGGTTTGCTTTTCGTCCCTTTCGGCATTTCTGTACCCAGTTTCGCGATATATATATATATATATATATATATATATATATATATATACATATATATTTATTTATTTATAGAAAGCCAATAGATAATTTTTGGCAAGCGTTGTAGTGCAGTGGCTGTAATTTCATAAAATTATCTGCACGCGCATACAACTTCTTCAATAAAAAAAAACAAACAACAAAAAAAAACCTTGATACAGTAAAGAAAGAATAGAATGACGATCGATTTTTAAGTTTATAGCGATAAATTTTTACGAAAATATTTTACAATAATGAAAAAGTAACGATGAAATTGTTTACATGTACGGATTTATAGAATTCTGACACCGGTGTATAATGCACGGGTAACAAAAAATCCGTATATAAAACTTTCGTTCGGCTCTTTATTCAAAACATTTTACACTTAAGATCTAGATTTTAAAATCGGAAAAATATTTATTCGCTTCGAATAAATTCTAGACAAGGGACGTGGGACGAGGAATAAAATGTTTATTTTCTATTCGACGATTTTGTTCTCACCCGATCTTGCTTTATGCAATGTTGAGCAGGCATAAAAAAAATTATATGCTCGCTCTTCGGTTTGAAGTCGCAGATGCGCAGACCTGGGAGTAAAAACACCCGTATTTCTCGTGTCCTTATCCATAGATCTGAAAAAAATTTTAAATTTATAAATACTCCGTATACGACGTTTCAATGAAAATACAAGATTTTTCGAAGTTTAATCAATCTCAGGAGTATTTAGTTACAAACCCGAAAGACCGAGCTTCAAATTTCATGGGAAATTGTCCATCAAGTAATAGTGAATAAATTTCTTTCTGAAAAAAAAAAACAACAAAACCTTACCTCCAGGCCATATTCTAGGACTCAACTTCAGATTGGTATATTGGCAATGATATGACAAGCTACTTTATATGAACTGGCGATAAAATTATATGTCTTTCAAAAAATCATTAATCAAAACGAATATTTATAGAATTAAATAGAAATTCATTACTGTTTGATTCTTATCTTCATGTACTCAGTTCCAATAGACTAATGCTAATTGCAATTTATATCCATGCAATTAAATAACTCTCAAAACATCAAAGATGTATAAAAATGACGTAAATTTAATTAATGTTGCAGCGACATAGCGATTTACGCATTTACATGTAGGAATGACCGAGGGATATATATATATATATATATATACATATATATACATATATAAATTCATTGTAACAACGCATACAATTTTCCATTCAATGAAGAAAAAAAATCTATACGGGACTAAAACTCGTAAAATCATTTTTACAACTTTTATGGCTCGTATAATTTATCGCCTTAATCAAAAGTGTCCCTTATACATATACACGTATTTATATACGGGCAAATACGAGCAGGTACGATAAATGAATCATTTGCCTATATCGTTCTTTATTCGGATTATATACGAGTTAGTTCGGCTCAAAACCTTCGTTGCCGCGGGCGCCTATGACGGCTCGTTTTATTTTAATAATAACACAGCACAGTGCCGCGATTTGATGTCAATTATATTATTAAAAATCTCTTGCCTATGAGTTATATATATATATATATATATATATATATATATATATATATATATATATTATATATAAGTACGTTGCAGAATTGATAAGTTCAAGGCATTATACCGCAAGTGTTTCTCTCTCTCTCTCTCTCTTTCTCTCTCTGTCCGCCTAGATAAACTCATTGTGATTTGAGTGGCATTTGAGAATAATTCATAGACACAAAACACAGCAGAATAAGAGAAGTAGAGAGAAAAAGAGAAAATCCCTCCAGCGACACCTCGCGTACGTGTATATTTGTTGAGGCGGAGAAGGGGGGGGATAAAGGACATACGCAAAGAAACAGAGACCGAGTGAGAGAGAAATGAAGGGGGAGGAGCAGTGCCGAATGCTCGTATAGAAGCCATGAAGAAACTAAGAGAGAAAGAGAAACAACTCGCAGGAAACGAGCCGAGGCGCCGCCGCCGCCGCCGCCGTCACCACCGTCGCCACCCGGATATTCAATATTGTCGAACATTTCCTTGAATCCCTCGCGCCCACGGAGGTCAAGAGTCTCTATCTCTTACCCCCTCCTCGTTCTCTCTTTCTCTCTTACACTCTATCACGGACGGATAGACAAATAGAGAACGTACGAATAACACGGCCATGTAAGAGAACGAGAGCTGTGGGAGGTCGGATCCGCGTATGCGCCGCCCCCCCCCCCCGCGCCCGTCGTTCTCATCCGGGACCTTCGTAAAACTGAGTAATTAAAAGGGCAAGTGCCGTATAATTGGGAAAATGTGTCGCTTTAATCGGGCCGAAAGTGCCGGTGGTGGCGGTGTACGGGGAGGGGGGCGATGGGTTAAATTATTATCCTCGCTCCTCGGTTCTCATCGCCGACGGCCGGGACGATGGGAAACGCGAGCGGCGACGAGGGACGGACGGGGGGGGGATGGGGAGCACGAGCGGCTGAAAACACGATTGGGAGTGTCCACGAGCGATTTTTGTACACGGTGTACATATACGACTATAATTATAAGTCTCGCATACGGTATAGCGTGGCTTTGGATATTGCTTTTATGCAAAGTAGTAAATTATAAAGGTGGGTGGGGGGGTAGGTAAGCTGGGTTTTATAATGTATAAAAGAGGAATAAAAATCGGCACTCGCTTTAATTTTCTCCAAAGGAACAGGTAATAATTAATCGTTGTACAAGTAATCAAGAATATTAATTGTTGCACGATGTTTTTTTTTCTACTGAAATAACATGAGTGGGGAAGCCGAGTGTAACAATCGTATTAAATATGACGTCAAGTAAAAGTAGAAAACTTTATAAATTTTTTCTAGAAAAAGTTTATAAAATGTTCTACTTTATTTTCAACTTAAAGAGAATAAAATATATACACTCTCATATATTTACAATCGAATAAACCCTTGTTTTATATATATGTATATATAGCATTGCTGAAAGTGTCGTCACGCCTCATTAACATTCGGCCCTTAACGGTCGCGCTTATCCGAATTAAAGCGACGAAAGTCACTTCAGCACCGGCGTAGAAAAAAAAATGAGAAGAACAAGCATAGAGATAGATAGAGAGAGAGAGAGAGAGAGAGAGAGAGAGAGAGATAGCGAGTGAGTAAGCGAGAGAGAGAGAGAGAGCGTGAGGGTGGGTAAGAGGAGGGCGGGGGTAAGGGTAAAACGAAATAAGAACACGCAGAAGACGTTATATAGTCCCGCGCGTAGACTAAATAGAATTGGAGAGTCGCGAGAGACGTCGCAAGCGGCGCGGGCGTTCGTCGGTCCGTGGGAGGGGGGGGGCGGGCGGGCGGCGGGGGTGGCGCTCGGATGCGGCGCGGGCGGCTTTAAAAGGTATATAGTCGAGGGTTCGGAGAAACGGGCCGCCCAACGCGCCGTGCCGTGCAGCCGCACCATGGCTGCATCGCGACTCGCGATCTCCTACGAAATACGAACACATGCATACAATATATACATATATATATATATGTATACACATTTATATATATATATATATATACACATTATATATATATATATATATATATATATATATATATATATATATATATATATATATACACACATATATATCAGGACGAATATATGCGAATAAGTATTTAGCGCACGAGATGGGTGTACGATGTAGTAGAGAACCAAATACGGGCGGAAGGACGAAGAATGAGCAAATAGAATATAATTGATATATTCGCTGGATAAATATAAAGATATGATAACAATACCAGGAAACGCGGTTGAAGAGACGTAGGGGGATAATATTAAATTTTACTATGGCGATTCGCATAGAGTCGCCGATAGACGGTATCTGATATCTGTCTCTCTTATAATCCACTATACCATTATTTGTTTTGAAAACTTTCATAAAAAAAAAAATAACATACAGAACAACGAATTATTAAAGTAAGTGCAAATATCAACTGACAATGATTTCTGAACGCGTGCATTATTATATATACACATATACGAGAATATATAGAAATAATATCATATATAGAATATATATATATATATATATATATATATATATATATATATATATCTATATATGTATATATGTATAGTACACAGAAATCAAAAACATTTCCAAATTAAGAAAAATACAAAAACTAGTAAATCTTTATCTTAATATATTTGTAGAGAAACATTTAATAAACTATTAATAGCTACAGTACAGCAGTTACTGTAGTTCTATTGCTTCTGAAGATTTTGCATTCGAACTCTGATTACATACTAATTATTTTACAATTTTCGAAAGTAAAAGAAAAAGAAATAATTTTAACATAATCAAACAGTTCTCATTATCGTCTTAATCGAAGCTTTTTCAGAAAATTTAAAAACATTGATGTATTTCAAATAAACATTTTTTTAAATTTTTTCGTAGTTTTTCTCCTTTTCTTAGCATGCTTCACCTTTCCTCAATTTTTGAACGATCTAAACTATTCGAGAAAAATAATAAAGATATTACTAGTTTCCAGAGAATATAAAAGCAGGGGACTTTTTGATCTGATGACAAAGTACCGTTTACTGTATTTATCTAGAATAAAGTAGACTTTAATCAACTCGAAAAATATATCAAAATACATAAAATGTCTAAAAAATAGGTCTATTATGAAAATTGCCTTTATTACAATTAATTGTCCATCGTTGCTGTCCTTTTACCAAGATCGTCCTTACATTGTCCCTCGGCTTAATTACGCGTACCGTACCGAGACTACGAAAACATCCTTTAAGAACGGCATCCCTACGCCCCACGTATAATCATCCGTGGCTGCAGATCGCGCCCCTTCCAACGATGCTCGGCCTCCCGTGTGGCGCATTGCCGCGCGCGCGCACCGAGCGCCGAACGGCGCGGCGAGCGAAGCGACGCGTCAAAGGAGTACAGGCTGCGCGAGAATAACGCCTCGAAGGAAAAGGCGCGTAAACGCTCCGCGGGGGCAGTGGTAAGGGGCGTAAGTGCGCGGGTGGGTCCGCGTAGAGGGGGCGAGGAGGGGGGGGGGTGAGCAGGGATACGGGGGTTGCTGGTCCGCGACGAAACGTCTCGCGCGGCAGCGAGGGGCCAGCGCCGCGTCGGGCAGCCCTGGACGGGGATAAATGTCGTATAGTTGCGCCGCTCAAGATGAATATCGGGTCGTATTTCACGGGGCCGGCCCCGTGAAATATGCGACCCGCTCTCTCGACTCCCTCCGCCCGTCTCGCTTCGTCAAACGCGCCGTTTAAACATTTTTCTCTCCCCGACTCACCCGCGCGACTGCTCCCGCCCCGACCCCGACCCCCTCCCCCCCCCCACCCGAGTTAGCCTCGACGGTGCATTATTTTAATAGCGCGCGCGACTCTCTCCGCGTCCGAGCGGCGAGGGCGAGAGCGGCCGGCCGGGCGGCGAGAGAGCGTCTTGAAAAGAAAGCGCCGACGCGCGCGCGCGCGCGCGTCTTTGAGGTGCAGCGTGTACGGGGCCGGGCCGCGCGATCGCGCGAAGCGAGGGAGGCAGGCAGAGAGAGGGGGAGAGAGGAGAGAGAGAGAGAGAGAGTGAGACCCAGACGGTTTTAACGAGGAGATAAACGCAGCGAGCGAAAGAGCTGCTTATTAAAGCTCCGTTCCAGAATAAAAAGGCAAGAACAAAAAAACCGAAGAGACGAAGAAGAGGAACAAGAACAAGAACAAGAAAGAAACGACACGAGACGATTTCTGGCTTAGCGCTTCGGCGGTGGCGCTGGCGCAGTCGCAAGTGCGGGGAGCGACGGAAGTTCAGTTAATTTTTGAGGGAGAGCGATTATTTTTCGGGCTTGACGCTTTTTTGCTTCCTACCGCAGATAGAATGTGGGATATTTTTCTTGTCAAAATTTTTTTTGCAGACCAAGAGCCGTCAAACTCGGATCATAATTGCCTTGCACTTCTAAACGCAACTATCTGCTTTTCTTTGTCTAATTGAGGAGTTAGTCTTGATGAGTTGTTAGACGCTGCTTAACCAAAATTAACCTAAACTGAAGACTAAAGACAACCAGTTCACCTCGCTCGAAGCTCCATTTGGCATATTAGAAAAAATCTCGATTACGATCGCAAAAGCAAGAAAATCGCGCTCTGTACGCATATTTTATCGATAAATCAGTTTGTTAATATTCAGAATTTCCATTCGCACCCCGTTAATAACCTGTATGTACTTCGTCATCGATTTATTGTCATAATCATCGTACCCGTAAGAAAGAGCTCGTAAAAACTGAAGTTTTATAAATTTATATGATAAAAAAATTCTGTATTTAACAATTGAATAAGCTTGTCGACATTACTAAAATATCATAATCTGATGTTCTATAAACATTTTAAATGAATTCCTTTCAGTAAATACGGCAAGTTATTGTTATAAAATATTTGCTTGAGAAAAATAAAAAAGATTGTTTTTTTTATCCACGAGTTACTTAAGCAATTCATCATTTACGTTCCTTTTTAATATAATGCGGCAAAAAGTGCTCATTGTTTCTATTCAATTTTTCCCGAATACTTCATAAATCACTCCGGATAAATGCTCCACTTTTACCTTATCGTGTTGCTCATTTTTCAACATCTCTAAATGACGGATACTCTTATGTTTTGAAATAGCTATTTGTTAAAAAAAGATATTCAGCTCTACTATGTGATTTCTCATAAATATATGTTTCCATGACAATATGAAACTAATTAGTCAAATTAATAATAATATTGATTATTATTATTATTATTATTATTATCATTATTATTATCATTATTACTACTACCAATACTAAACAGACAAAATTCAGTTGACAAAGAAACCGACAAATGTTATGTAAAGTTCTAACGAACCTTTCAAAGCATCAACGTACTAATAAAGAGCAGTCCAAAAGTAAATTTAATAAGTCTTCCTGAATAGAACGTCGCGAACGCGAACGGCGCATCTCCCGTAAACTTAACATTTTAATAAGACGTCCTCTGGAAATCTTTATAAATACGAAATTCTATGCCGATGCACAGAGAAGAGAGAGCCGCCGTGTGCGGTTATCCGCAAAAATACTCTATGCGCACAATGCGCGGCGCTCGTATTCGGACGAGAGTCGTTCTCTCCCTCTTTCACCCCCCCCCCCGTTAATGGTCGCTCCGTAATGCGTCTCAATGCGCGCGCGAGAGCTGTGACTGTGTGTGTGTGTGGGGGGGGGGGGGGTACACGCGTGCGTATAAATACAGACACAGGTCGCATTCCGTAATTTATCGAGCCTGCTCCCGTGGGCTCATTGTCAAATCTTCGCAGCCGCGGGGCGTAATGAAGCGTCGCGCTCTTCTCCCTCTCTCTCACTCTCTCTCTCTCTCTCTCTCTCTCTCTCTCTTTCTCTCCGCTTCTCTCGTCCCTCGACCCTCGGCGTCTCGCTCTCGCGCGCTTATACACCAGGCTTGGCCCGCGCGCGCGCTCTCGTTAGGCGGACACGCGTCCCGACTAATTGGCTCGAATAAATTTCGGCCGAAGTTCCCCTCCCCCACCGCCGGCCGTCCCTAACCGAACGTCGAGCACAGGGACTTTTGATCGAGACCCGGGGACCACTACCGTGGCAGACGTATTTATATATATATATATATATATATATATATATATACACACGCGACCTTATATATAAAAGACGCGTCTCGATTTTCTCCCATTGTGCGCCCGCGCCCGGGCGTTTTCCTTTTATTATGATCCCCGCGCATAATATACGTCTCTATTTGTCGGCCGCGCGAATCGCGCTTTAAATAATAATGTCGTCGTCCTCAAAGGCGTCCGCGGGGCCGCTGCGCGTATATATCACGGGGCACGATTACGCGACGCGAACCGTCTCCATCTTTCTGTCTCCCTCTCCCGCTCTTTCTCTCTCTCTCTCTCTCTCTCTCTCTCTCTCTCTCTCTCTTTCTCTCTGTCTCTCTCTCTCGCACACTTCGGTATTATTTACGATTTTCAAATATAGCAGCGCAAGTTATTTATATATACATAATAGAGGGAGGGATGGATGTCGTGCGAATGCCTTAAGGAGAAGAATCGGTGACATTTCGAACGCTTTCGGATACATATTTGGCTACATACGTGCACTGCGATGAGAATATGTTTCAATTGTTACTTATAGAATCTATGTCCAGTTCGATTATACTGGAGTGCAAGATTGAAAAATACAAGATTCGTATTTTTCTTATGGCTCTGATTCGCTTTTAAGAGTAAATATTTTCTCTTGTATGGCTGACCATGCAATCGCAATTTAATAGGTAAACATTTTTCCAGGAATTATTCATTTTGTGAAGATTCAGCTCAAGACGAAGATATTGAATAAAAAGCAGATGGTAACCATGAGAGTAACTTTGACGAGTAATTTTAGCACTTATTCAAGTTCAAAAGACAAAGGCCATTCGACCCGCTACTGTCCGGGGGTTCAGAAACAAACCTTGCCGTACTTCTCCGAATAAGACATTTTTGGATCGCTTCTTTGTCGTTTTTCAAAATATTTATCCTCGAAATTATATTTGTTTTTAATCTATGAAAAGAAAAACAAGCCCAATTTCCCAATAATAGTAGATGCTTATTCAAGATCGTAGTCTACGAATTTTTAACTCTTTGACATAGGAATAGCTGTATTCTTTCACGTTAAGAATATTGCTCTGTTTTAGAACCACTTTTTCTCTGGCTTGATACTGAGAATATCATAAAAAACGTGAAAAATACAAACTGTAAGTCTAATCATTAATTTCCTTATGTTCAGAAAATTAATCTTCCGAATGGCCCGTAAGGGTCATTTAACGGTCAAGTGATTTTTTTTCAAATAAGACAACTCATTGAAAACCAAATCAAATAAACCTAACCCAAGAATGAAATACAAGTCTAATATGTTCCACTGCTTGACTCGCAAATATGTACAGACTGCGTATAACAGTAGAGTTCGAATGACAATTTCATCGTTACAGATCTATCGTTGATCATTCTAAGTCGGCGGGCGGAGGGTCAACGCAGACGCGTTATCCCCCCTCGACAGTCGGTCGGCCGCGAGTTCTTGGCCCATTGTCCGCGCCGAATAAAACAACGTCCACGTACGGTCTCGCATTATTCCCATCGTCGCTAATAACTCCCACCTCCGTGGCCGACTCGCCGGCATCGGGGCCTCTCCGTCGTCGCTCTGCATCTATTCTTCGTCTCCATTTACACCCACGCTCACACAATACACATATATAAATACAATACCTACTCCTCCACCTTCTCTTCTTCTGCCTTACCCCCCCCCCTCGCCCCTGCTCATCTGGCCCCCTCTTTCAATTTCTCCTTCGCCAGAACGCTCGGGCGTTTTATTCTTTTTTCGCTGCCCGTGTTCCATCCCCTCTCGCACTCCCACGAGCCTCCCCTCCCCACCCCAACCCGTCCGCGACACCAGGGTCCAGCTCTATACAAGGTATGTGTACACCGGCCGCGTCCGCTGTCAGCCGTGTTATTAGATGTTCTCACGACAGCGTCGGCGCCGATTCTCCTTCTCTTGCTAGCACTCCGCTCTCCATCAGCCGCCCCTCCCTCTCTTCGCGTTACACTGCAACGAACCGCAGCCCGACGACCATTGTATTCTGTGTGTTTTCGCGGCGCCTTTTCTCTCGCCGCCTCCCTCTTTCTCTCGTACTCACAGTCATACAAGTATATATATATATATATATATATATATATATATATATATATATATATATATACGATTGTACGTATGTATGCCCTCGTCGGTCGCAGCCTTTAAGGAGATTGGCGAGCTTTCGTCGTACATAATGCGGACCCGCGCCCAGGCAATTCTTATATATATATATATATATATATATATATATATATATATATATATATTCCTCACAGCCCTTCTTCTTCTCTTCTTTTTCCGTCCTTCTGACACAGCAGTCCGACGAGCCCAGGGCGAGAAAGAAGTTTTTAAAACCCCGACGGGGACGAGGAGCAGGTGCTGCCGCCTGAGTTATATATGAAGCTGCGACGGTCACTGCTTGTGCACCGTGCTCTGTTATATATGTTTATATATATATATATATATATATATATATATATATATATATATATAAACTAAATGTGTGTATACGCGTGTTCTGTTGAGTTGCGCCTCGCTTCCTCAGCATCAACGACGATTTCAAAGCGTTATTGCGCGGGATTTATGCTCTCATACTTTTGCGCTAGCGAGATCAATGGAACATTGCAATAAACTTTAACTCGGTAGCATAACTATATATATAGATATATCTATTTGGATTAAGGGCAGGACTAAGCAGAATTTCATTGTTTCCGTCAGAATTCTTTAATTTTGTTCCGGAGTCGAATTTGAGAAATTTTCCGCGGAAATTCTATTGTTTGAATAAAATATTTGCACAGACTGAAAATCGAACTTTCGTAATAGAAATTCTTATTTACTTTTCTTATGTATGCAAATTTCGGACATTCACTCTTTTACGGCGTATTTATGAGAAGAAGTTGGTATTGATTTAGAATGGACCCTTGTGAATTTCTCCGTTGACAGCATGGGAAGTAAAACATCAGTTTCTAAGCATGCAGTAGCAGCATCATTTGTTCAAATATGGCTTTATGTAAAGACTCTGCCACAAGCTGCATTCTAACGATGCGGATAATATATCGTTATTTGTAATTTTTTGCTAGATTCGTCCAACCACGCAAAAATTTTGAAGTATCGACGACTGAAGTGAAAATCAGATTTTCATTCCATATACGAAAGTATTATGGGAAATTAAGATGAAAAATCTATTTTTCACACTTCATTTCCCGAATTTATTAGGATTTATCAAAAATTCCATAATCGATGAATTTTAGATATTTTAAATAATCCAATTACAAATTCGAATTAATCACATTTAAATTTTTTAAAACATCGCCTCAACTAGGTCATAAAATTTTTTTAAAGCTTTCGAGATTTTTTTTTGTAATTAACCCAAAATTTTTGAGCTATTTTAGCGAAACAGATTTTGAATTCAGATTGGAGAGATTAATATTCGCCAGCGTCTTACTCCATTTTTCTTAACTTTAACAGCATCCGTCCGTTAATCCAGGATACGGTATGAAAACATACGAATATTCCATACGCAATCATGTTATTTACCTTTAATTCCGCTGAAGCGTGCTCGTTAAAATTGATAAACTGCTGGAAATACAGCAAAATCATTCAAAATCAAGTCTTCCAAAATCGAGCCTTCGATCAATCCCACACAGAAGCACAGTAATACTCGCACCCGTCGATTAATTATCGGTTGTGAAACGCACTCGGAGCATCCATTGGCAGGCGTAGGCCAGACTGTATATTTATTGAAATTCATTACAGTATGCATAGCATTCCTTACCATACACAGTACAAAACCCAAACCAAAAACAATACACCGTCGCTCATTTTTTTACCGCTTCTTTCAATTTTGTTTATCCCTGCATCTGTTCGAGGGACCATCTTTTGGCAAGTCAATCGCGCGCAATATTATTTAAAGTGACCGCGACGCGTGCACCTGTCCCGTTTCCTTGACCGATAGAAATTTACGGACAAACGGGGTCGCGGACGTCTCTTCTACTCCGGCGGCCTGAGTGGCGATTTCGTGCTCCAACCCCCCCCCCCCCAGGTATATCGATTTGATTGTTATTGAGAAATATTCTTTTAGGGATTTCTCTATCTATATACCTCTATCCTCTATCATATATATGTACAGGCGTTGCACAAGAACGCTAACGTTTGTAGAGAGATTTATTCGCTGGGAATCCATTCGCCGCGGGGCGCCGTATTATAATACGGTTACAAAGAGGTTTCGCCTGAATTTGCCAACATCTAACGCATACGCGCGAAGAGCGGGCAGAGAGAAGGGGGTGAGATACGAACGCGAACGGGTAAGAGATAGTAATAATTATTACCATCGATTCGGGTTGAGGGACGTTGGCGCGGGGGAAGGGGGGGAGGAGGGAGCGCGCCGAGGCGTTTCCACGTTCGCGATTGTAAATTATAATACGGTGAAGGCTCGGCATCAGTCGAACGCGAGCGTATGCCGTTAGTATTTTCATTGCATTGCGAAGTGCTGCGAGGTATGGAATTGTGACGCTTGTACGAACGGATCGTATCTTTTTCATTTGGACTCATGGAGAAATTCTCGTCATTGACGATCGAGGATTTCGTTCCAGTGCATAAGACATAAATAGAATTGTTCACTGCATGATACTTCATTGTTTCGCAGGGCTTGGGTCGTTGGGATTTTTTCCCTCGCCATCCAAGCTTTGTTCAATTAAGAATTTTGTCAGTTAACATTAATTTTCAATGCACGATTGCACTTTTTTCTCATCTTCGCTCTAGTGCGAAAAATTTTCTTTACTCGCGAATGAGTATGCAATTATTAACAATAACTCCTAGTAACTTGTGAATTCATCTGCCTCCGTTAACGCGATTCCAGCAGAAATAACGATATTTCTGACGTCACGGGGAATGATTGGCAAAAGAGCGCGACCAATCGACGCGCTCTAATCAGATTCGCTATAATATTCTTACGCCATCCGTCCGAGGCGGTTCGTTCTACAGATCGAATTACAGCGAATTGACGGTTCGTCGATGAAAAAGGAGAATACGCGCGTCCAATGGATTGCGTTGCGCAGAAATTCGAGGGCGATATAAAGAAAGGCATTGTCGAGTATAGCCGTACCGTGGGCGGGAAGATGTATCGCGCGCGGCCACTTGGACTTCTATCGATGATATGAAATTTACGTCTTCATTTGCGTATGTAAATCAGCGGCCGGGGTTCCCGCGAAGCCGGAGGAATTCAAAACTTTGCTCGCGCGCCGGCTCGACTCCCTTCACCGCCATCGTCACCCCCCCCCCCAAATCTTTTTCGATCAACTCATCGTTATTCAGCTAAGTCGGCGGCTTTTCTTTTACTTTTTCGCGAAATTAAGTATACTCGCATGAAATATATATAAATATATATATCATCGCGGAAGGCTTCACTTAATAAATGATTCCGCGTTAAAGAGGGGTGATTACGTTGCCCGCGTGATAAATGGCCGAAGGACTTTATTAAAAGCCTTCGTCGACGCACCGGGCGTCGATATATATATATATACGTAATCCTCGACATTTTCGATTTGGGATTACGAGGAACGAGAGGAAGGGAAGTCCATTGTATATTGGGAAACATATCCACCATAGCGTATAAGGATGTATCATTCTCACCGCAGAAATTGTGCGGAACGACGTATACACACAGGATCAATTTAATTAACGTACGAATTAGCCCCAGCCCCCCGGCCTCTCCCGGCCATATCCCCGAATCTGAAATCTGGAGAATAATTGCCGATCATTGGATTGGACCCTCTGACTCTCGTCCGTATGTATGATTTTGTCAATGATTCGAAACGTATAATCTTTACGCAGGATAGGCTTCATGGTACAATCGAGTTGGAGGGATTGATGAAGGGCTGATTTTTTACGTGTTAGTGAAAAAATTTCAAAATGACATTTGTCATTGAGCGTTTAGATACGAACTGTGGGCATATTAATCCAATATACAAAAGTCTGACTTTTTACTGTCGCATGCCAGTAAAATGGCGAAATGCCGCTTGATCGTGCATCAATACTAATCGTGCCCAAGTATTATTAGACCAGACAGTTGTATCGATAATCTTCGTACTTATAAAAAATCATTTTCCTCATAATTCAGTTCCTTTATCGAAGATTAAATACTTAGTTCTTCTATAGTTCTTTTTAAATTTATTAAATTCTGCTCAATTAGTAATTCTCAGATCTATAACATAGATTCCGGGCAGAAAAATAAGTAGTCTTCTGTGAACATTTTAATTAGCTCGATAGATATAATGAGTGTCTCAGTTTTCTGAATGGAGACTCGAACTTTCATGAAGTTAGAGTGTTTTGTGTATAGGTTTTTCTTTGTAAAACGTAAGTAATCTAATTATAAATTTAACGATATTATAGAAAAATTAGAATTAGATCACGCTAGTCATTAAAAAGAATCAGTAGGAAGAGGGAAAAAGTAAACAGATACAATCAGTATTAAAATATATTATTGATAAAATAGATAATTTGAAATAAAAAAATATCAATTATTATTCTGAAAATAGTTCAAATAGTTAAAAAAAAAATAAAAACATATAGTAAACGAAGTGTGCAACTTAAAGTAATACATGTGTGTGTGTGTGTGTGTGTGTGTGTGTGTGTGTGTGTGTGTGTGTGTGTGTGTGTGTGTCTGTAGAGAATAATGATGATAATAAAACAGTACATTGGAAATACAAAATAAATTGAAAACAAGGACTATTATTACAATACAATAAATACAAAATACATTGAAAACAAAGATGATTAGTAACACCAGTGTAATTTAGAAAATGTTGTCGAATGTTTCTTACAACTATCTCGTAGACAGTTAGAGAGTTAACGTTTCTTCATTATACTTTTGTATAATCTATTTTTCGCGAGAGTGGGGATATTCGCAAGAGTATCAGACAAGGCGTAGAAGTGCGTTGATCCGTGTCTCCGTCTTTGCCCGTTATTGGCGCAAGGCGAAGCGCGCGAGGACAGGCGCTTTCTTTAGAAAATGGAGAAGCGTCCGTATTGGGAGACGAAGTAATTAACGATGCATTAGACTATTCGTATAGAAAGCGACGTTCGTATAAATACAGTCGCGCGAAACTAAATAACGGCTTATTTTATTGACTGCGTTGGCCGCCGACGACGGAGAGCCGCGCACTCAAGTTCAACGTCGCACGCTTAGAATGGTACGCGAGCGGTCGCGCGCGCACGCGACATCCGTGGAAATTTCTCCATTGGCGAGAAAGTGGGGAAACGAGTCGCGGAATAATCGAGCGCCAAAGCCGGCGATACGGAGGATTTTGTAGAAGTGACGCTTATACTTTACCGTTTGTGTACGTTCCACTTATCGTTGTAACTTGTTATTTTTCTGGTGGCAGGACGACATTTAACGCGCCACGGGCGATTCAACCACCCCTGACTCCCCCCCCCCCCGACGATATTAATTTCCAATTCCTCCGCCACCTCCACCACCACCACCATCCATCCGCAACGCGCGCGCCGTATATCGTCCCACCGTTTGAGTGCACTTCGCGACCTCCGCTTGGTCTCGAGTTAAGGGCCGAATGTTTCAAATTTCCCCCGTTGGCCCTCCAGCACTATTAAAAAAAAAAAAAAAAAAAAAAATTATAAATACACAGAATAATAACGCGGGCGAGACGAGCGCGCCCCGTCCCCCCTGCCGTTTCGAGAGAAAATCAATACAATCTCGTGCCGCGCGCGTCGTGCGAATCGCACAAGTGGCTATCATCATCGTCCGGGTGTTGACGGCGCGCTGGCGGCGCTTTAAAATCAACCCTTGGCCGAGGCCCCCCACCCCCAACCTCACCTCCCCGTAAAGAGCGATTGGGCCGTGGATCGTGAAAGGCTTATTAATATCAAAGGAGAGAGAGAGAGAGAGAGAGAGAGAGGGAGAGGGAGAGAGGAGGGGGGAGAAGCGTGCATTAATCAGCGAATTTTATTGGAGGGGGGAGGGGAGATCGACGGGCCCACCAGAGCATGGACGAGGGCTTCGTTTCGATATTATCATAACGGTCTCTTTTGTGATTCTCTTTAAATATTAGCACAGCAGCCCCCCTAACCCACCCCAGCCACCGCCACCTATAATATTTTGCATCGAATTATTTCGCCAGTTTTTTCCCGTTATTTTCTTTTGTTTTTTCATAAATTCAACGATATTAGATTTATATCCATGCGTCAAATGGATTCTGTATAATAATGATATTATCCTGCCGTAAATATTTAAAGTTGACGCGTATTTTAATACCCATTGTTTAGATCAGTGCATTCTTCTCTCTCTCTCTCTCTCTCTCTCTCTCTCTCTCTCTCTCTCTCTCTCTCTGTCCGTGTAATATAAAGAGAATTACGATCAGATTACTTTACGCGCATCCTTTGTAGTTTTGCTTCGAGAAAGCGTTGTGAAAAAAACGGACCATTCGTTTTGAAATATTTATCCATAAAATTATGAGCTTTGCGTTTGTCATAATTCAACGTTAATTCCAGAATTAGTATTTTCCATTAGATTTCGGTGAGATTAAAATTTTGTTTATTATATAATTAAAAATTGATACTTATCAGTTGACTAAAATTTATTTCATAATTTGAATGTGTCATTGATTTAAATTTATTATCATCACCAAAAAACTTCTCAGTTCATTAATGTTTTTCTGTTTGATAAAACATCAAAGCTAAATTCGAGTTATCCTTTTCCGTTCAATAAACAAGAAAATTTAATAGATCGGTATGATATACACAAGTATAATATATTTCGTGTTATATACACGCATACATATCGCCTTCGTGCTTTGCCTATATAAAAGCTATGCGTGTATATTTGAAAACTGAGTTTCGTCGTTTTATGCGATTACTGTATGTTTTTTTTTTTTGTTAGGATAAGTATTATGAATTCAAGAATTCTTTTTGTTGCTGACCAGATGGTGTCAGCATTTTGTCAGAAATTTTGTCAATTCTTTAGAGTGTCGAATTTATCTTAGAGAACATATAATAAATTATTGTTAAGGTCAAGGTCATTATAAAATCAAATATAGTTTTCCAATTAAGTCTAAAATTTGACCAGAAATGAGAAGAAACGAGTATAAATTATAAATTAATTCACTGCTACAAAAGAAATCCGCATGCGCCAAAGTTTAACGACTGCCAGCTGTTTAGCCTGACGCCCACTCCTTCGAATGCGATGGCTACCGTATCTGTAGAAAAGTTAGTCTGACCTTGGCCTTCGTTTGTATAGATCGTGATAAACGATGAGGAGGTAAATGGTGGATGTAACAACAAAACAATGGATTATTGTAAAATTTTACATGAAAATTAAAAAAAAAACCACAATTAATATTAATAATTTGTTGAAAAAATGTACAGCAATGAAATTTTATCTCGCGCATATGTATTTCAAAGATTTAAGCATGCTCAATGAAATAATGTAACGCATGTACAGGTGCAAATGTGAAAAAAAATTCTTTTCGTCGCATAAACAACCATAACTTTGCTGGAAATGATAAATGACCAACTCGTATCTACAATCCGGCTCGAAAACCTATTCCAACAACAGATACGTAGAGCCCTTGTGTCACACGGGCTTCTATAATCGCCCGTTCGCAACATTGTGTAACGCGTCCTCGTTCCCTAATTCCATGTTCGTCCCACATTTTCCCCGGTTCACTTTTCTAAATTTCAGCGCGGCGCTAAGCACGGACGCCGACGGGGCGAGATGCCAGCGGGCACGTAACGCCAATAGTTCGTTTTTGTCGCGCAGGCGCGCGCCTCCGTGGGGTTTCTTTTCATTCGATTCCGTGCAGTTTTAATGCCGCTTTAAAACGTCAATTAGCAAGTTAGTTGAAATTATTAGCAAAAATAGTTGAAATTTCAATAGACATCGCGTTAATTATAGTTCCAAATTGTACGTTTCTTTGGTCTGTCTCACGAAAAGTGTTTGTGTTCGTGTGCACTATTAGACGCGACACGACTATACATCGGTAATAATGATAGTGGCGCGCGGCACATTCCAGCACTAATAAGCTAAATAAATTCCGCCTATTAGCTTAACGAATCCCCGGTATATATGCGATAAAAATAAAATAACGTGCACGGATCTACCGACTATCGATCGGCCACCTCGAAGCTCAGCAAAATTCAATGTATATACACATGCATGTATAAATAAATAAATATATATTTACGAGCGATTACAGCGACATAAATTACTGCCCACCTCGTTCCCCTCCTCTTCCTCTATCTATCCGCCAATCCATCTATCGCTGCCGCACGCACTGTAGACAAAGGTCCAATTGGCTCTGTTCTGACCGCGCACTCTTGCGCGTATTCTTGCCCAGGTTCGCCGTGTCTCGAGACTCCCCACCACCCCCTCTAGCCATTTTCAGATATACGCCATAACTCCCCTGAATTTAATAACCTCGGCGCGCACAAAAGGCGGAAAAGCCGCGGCTTTCCCGACGCGCGGCGACCACCCACGCGCCGGCGGGTCGCGGGTCGCAACGGCGCGCGGCGACCGCACGCGCGAGCTCGTTAAAGGGAGCCCCCGAGGTCGGGGAGCCTCCGCTTTATCGGGGGATTATCGGTCGTAAATTGCCGGCAGCCAGGTGGGCTGCGCTCGGGTCCGCCGGAGAACCACCCCGCTCCGTCCGATCCGCGACTTCGCGACATCGGCGCGAACGTCTCCGGCTTTCCTGCGCGCGAGACGTGGGCGACGGCCTGAAAGGGAGGTACGGCGAGTTCGAGGACTCCCTCGGGCGATCGGTCGGCGCACTCGGCGGTACGCGGCGCGCTCGAACGCGGCCGTCTCGCGGTCGTCGGCGCGATCGTTAATTTATTCCGCGGTTGGATTTTCGCGCGTTTTTGCGTACTGAGGCTGAGCCAGTGATTTGTGGCGGGGACGGGACTTTGGGGGCGAGCGCGCGTATGTATTTTTGAAGGCGCGGTAGCGCGTAAAGGTTCCACGGTTCATTAGGTAAACGATAGTTTGTCATTGGTTATGAATTTTTGTATGCTATTAGCGAATTCTTCCTTTTTTTTTTATCGGAAGCATCAGGATTCTTTTTAGTTAGAATTATATAGTCAGCATGTATTAGAACGGAATGAGTATTAATTATTTTTTATACATTTTTGGTTAACTCCGAAAAAAAGGGATGAGTATGTAATTATTATGTAGTAACTGAGAACGAGAAAGAAAATAAAAAATAGACGCTGCGCTCTGCATTGGAATTATAACATCTTCACAGGGAAAGACGAGAAAATTTGTTAACTAGAGAAATGTATAATAAATTATACTCAACGTGTAATAAATTAATTTTTTTTCATACCATATTGGGTACAAAAAAAATCTCCAAAATATCTAAATTGACATATATACGTGTAATAAATTTTTAGTATAAAATTACACAAATAAAGATGAATATTACAAATAATTTTCAGTTTCCGTGTATTTTTACAATTTAAGCTCAAGCCCTATAAAATTTCGACATTTTCAACAGCACGATTCACAGAAAACATTTTATTGCTTCTGTGTTTTGGAAAATCATGAAAATCGAGGGATTTGTAATATCGCTGAGTGCTCTACTTTTGCAATAAAAACACATAGCAATATATTTTACTTTTCGCCACTTTTTCATGTTACATTGACAGAAGCATTAATAATCTACAATATCGCATAACCTCATATTACATTTTCTAAAATGTAATATAAAGCTATTTTCAAAATAATAATTATTTTAAAAACTATTTATTTAACAGAAGTGGTTTGTGAAAACTCTTATGCATTTTACTAATACTTTATGAACTGTTAGTTACTCCGTATAACACGTTAAAAAAAATCGTTCTAATCCCTGATTTAATGATTTTACTATGCCAATAATAATTTTGTTACTGTTGCATCAAATTTTTTTTATTCGTCTATTAGTTAACACACTAAATAATTTCAATTTTTCAATTTACCATTGCGACTACGGGCTCCACATAAATAGTTTCAATTTGTTAACTTCAGTAGGTCAATATTAAATTTTGGCAATCTAATCTCCTTTATGAAAGATATTGTCAATGACAAAATTAAAATTATTTCACATTAAACATCCCGCGTTTCTATATTTTCAAAAGATCCGCCTAACTATACATAGCGCTCAGAATAAATTGCCAGAACATTCATAACATGAAATGTCTGAGAACACGAATTTTCTGACCGACCCTGATCCGCTGACGATCCCGGCGTAGCTCGGATCGCCCCCCCCCCCCCCCCACAAGGGACCGCCGCGACTTCGCGGCCGTTGCAAATTATTTGGGCGTTTTAAAGGAAAGAAAAGCGCTTACTCACATGCGCCTCGCCGAAATAGGACTAAATAAATCTGGGTACCGGGGAGATCGCACCGTGAGAGAAAGAGAGAGAGAGAGAGAGAGAGAGAGAGACAGAGTAAGAGAGGGCGAAATATAAAGAGCCCGGCGGGCATAGGGAAAACGGGCCGCGAGCTGCTGGAGTAATCGGCGCATAAAAGCAACCACCGATGTCGAGCAGATGGCGGAGCGGACATGCATACAGAGACAAACACATATGCGTGCGCACACATTGCACCGTCGCTGGAGGAGTGGGTATTGCGCGAGCGGCCATTAGCTAATGGACCACCCCGCGCGGCACACAGAAGAGGCGGGGAGATAGAGAGACGAAGAGAGAGAGAGAGAGAGAGCGCGCGCGAAATCTCTCTCTCTCTCTCTCTCTCTCTCTCTCTCTCTCTCTCTCTCTCTCTCTCTGTGACTCTGACTCGCTACCTGTCGCGCGCTCCGCTTCATGCTCCCAACCCCCTCCCTCTCCGCGGAACGACCGATCAATCGCGCAACCCTGCACGCGCCTCCCCCCCCCCACAACCCACGGTTCTTTTCGATCCTCCAGAGAGGCAAGTGGCCTTATTTCGCTCGCGGCGCGGCGGTGCGGGGTCGAGGGATCGATTAAACGTGAAAGGGGGTTTCTGGTGTACGCGAGGCTTTTATTGGCTCGGCGCACGCCTCGGGAGTGGGGTTGATTTTGGCGTTGTGTATAGTTTAGAACCATTGGGATTTCATACGTATATTGACAGGAGTTTATATATACCATTGTCCGACATACTCGTATATATGTTTATGTTAAGCCTAGAAATTCGGAAATTATGGTTAAATATTTAATTATGTAAACGCAGGACGCAAAAGCTTATAGAAGACGAAGCAATCGTGGCAGTTGAATATGAGCTGCATATTAATATTATATACTCGATTTTCCTCCTTTGTTCGCATGAAATGGAATAATTATCCCAATGATCTATGGAAGAATAGTATATAATAATGTATAAATTCATCATATATTACTTGAGAGAACGCTTAATTAATGATTATTTTCTCTTGTTCCAGGTGAGTTTCAAAGATTAAAATTCCAGAAGATTTTGTAAGTATAGAAAATTGACTCGAAAGTTCCTTATTTATCCTTTCATAATGCAAAAAATCATATAAAAAAATAAAAATAAAATAAAAGAAAAAAATCATAATGTAAAAAATAATATAAAAAAATAAAAATAATAAAATAAAAAATCAATTAAAAAATAATAAAAATAAAATAAAATAAAATCATAATATAAAAAATATTTATTAATTAAAGTAACAATTTGAATTTTTCAAGTGAATTTTCGTAAATCCACTATAACTAAAAATATGTTTAATTATTTCATTAATATTTTCTATTTCATAGTCTTCATTATTACCAAGTTTTAATTCAAGTTATCAATACATAATTACAATTTAAACATGCACATATAATTTTCATTCAAGTTATCAATACACTATTCCTGACTGAGACAATGGAGTATAAAGCTGATTATACGAATATAGATATGGACGATTATAGAATATGGAATATGGGTATTTACGTAAAGTGAAAGATCATTGGAGCAAAATTTGGTAAATAAATTAGAATAAAACGAGTCATTTATAATTATTCAAATATTTAACCCTGACAAACGACATTTTTCAAAATTTCTTATTTTTCATCGAATAAGGAAAAATTTAAAGCTTGACAGCCCTTCTGATCAAGCAGTAATTTTATTTTAATAATACTAATA